>JAHLJT010000631.1:242088284-242266080 GCA_031308135.1 Acheta domesticus
CCCGCGAGGCCGTGACGTCATCTTTCAGAGCTTCCTGAAGCCACTGACCCCCTCAAGGTCACTGTAACAGCTATATCAAAAAGTCGTCGGAAACGTCATGGATCGGCGATAAGCAAGCAGCTGTGATGAGGGGGCAGGCGAACAGCGAATGCAAGCGCCTGCCCTTCCCTTGGGTGAACAGCAGCGCGGCGTCGGTCGAGGCCCCGGGTTCGAGCCCTCGTCCGCGGTGCTTGCCTCCGCCGGTGCCGGGCTGCCTCGCGACGCGCTGCATGCCGCCGCAGTCACGTGACCCCTCCAGTAAAAGTTGTTCCCCGGCGCGGCACGGCCCGGCGCGCCGCCGCCGCCGCCGCCGCCGCCGGTGGCTGAGGCCGCGGAGGGCGCGAGGGGGAGGGGGTCGGCGGCCGGAGGGAGGGGGGAGCGAGCGAGCGGCAACAGCGAGCGGAGCGCAGTCAGGCTCGACTTGCAGCGGTAGGCGGGCGGCACGGGGCGTTTGCGGCCGGCGAACGAGTTCCAGCGACGAAGAGGTGACAGCGGCGTCGTCGACTTCCTGCAGCGCAGACGGCCGGTGCGCGCCTCCGGCCCGCCTGGCCATCGGCGACCGCAGCGCCGCGGCGGCGTGGGCGGCCACTGCCTCGAGCGAAGCGTTGCCGCGTGTCTGCCATGCTCTGCGCCTGCCCTCGGCGCGTGTTCAGCCAGGGCCTCTGTTTGTGTGGTGGTGTTGTGTGTGCTGTGTCGATCTCGCGGACACGCGATTGGCTTAGTTCTGGAGTTTTCGGTGTTTCGTGCTAGTGTGTTACGTGTGAGTGTGTGTGTGGAGCATGTGCTTAGTAGTACCGTGGTGAGTGGTGCGGTGTGGTGAGTGCGCGTGAAGTGAAGAAGCCGTGCGCAGACGGAGGATTATACAGCGCGTGTGGGTGCGTGCTGTGCCGGGTGGTGCCCCCCGCAGCATCAACATGGAGTCTTTCTACATCGGTGAGTAAGCGAGACAAAGAGGCGCGGCGCGGGCGGGACGGCCAGGACGGCAGGGGCGCGGGGCGGGCGGGGCGCAGTGCCTGCGGGCTCGAGTTGCGCCGTGTCCTGTGGGCAGCGCTTTCTCAATGCGGGTCCGCATGAACGCGGCTCCACACATTCGGCATTCGCCGAGCAGCGAGCTACTGCTCGCCCGATCCCCAGCAGCTGATGTGTTCAGCGAATGTTCGCTTCCTTTGATGCGTCCAAAAGACCGGCACGCGGTGCGTAGGGCGAGCACCGAATGTTCGTCATTCGGCAAATAGCAAGCGACCCATCCACACTACTCGGGATTCGGCGAGCGGTTGCTCGCTGTTCACCGAATAACAAATATGTAGAGCCACCTTGAGCTGAGCTGAGCTGGGCTAGGCTGGGCTGGACGCTGCACCTTCCGTGACTGGCGCCGGCCCCCCTGCCCCCCAGCCCCCGGCAGAAGCTGCCTCCCCCCCCCCGCGGCTATTCGAACAGCTGCTGCGGAATTCTCTCCACGTTGCTCGAAAAGTGCAGCGTTATTTAGCGGTACGAAGAGGCTGCAAGGAAAACAATTTGCGTGGCTGTTTTGTTGGATGTACTGGGTAGTCAACCAGGTAATTGCATAAAGCCGGACAACTGCCATTGAATTATCATAATACGTAGGCAATGTAAGTCGAATTATTATTAAATGATCAAATCTAATAATTTTCGGAACTCTAACAATAAATATAATAAACATATATAATAATAAATTTGAAATACATAATAAACCTAAAACATAATAAATTTGAAATACATAATAAACCTAAAACATAATAAATTTGAAATACATAATAAACCTAAAACATAATAAATTTGAAATACATAATAAACCTAAAACATAATAAATTTGAAATACATAATAAACCTAAAACATAATAATTTGAAATACATAATAAACCTAAAACATAATAAATTTGAAATACATAATAAACCTAAACATAATACATTTGAAATACATAATAAACCTATAACATAATACATTTGAAATACATAATAAACCTATAACATAATACATTTGAAAAACATAATAAACACGTAACATAATAAATTTGAAATACATAATAAACATATAACGTAATAAACTTGAAACTATTATCAAATCGAAGTACTGTGAAAATCTCTGCCTTCATTACAGAAGAGAAACATTTCCTTCCGCGTTTAGATAAGTGTCGTGTAATAGGTATGGATTAAGTAAAAGGATTCTGTTGAGACCACAAAAATTCAATATTATTGTTCAAAAAAATACATATATTTAAGGTTTTTGCGAAATCCAGCATTCATATATAAACGGAATTGTTATATCACACTTCATTCGGACACGAAAAATTCCACTGACGTAACCACAACACCTTATGTAGAAATGAAGTAAATTTTCCTTTTGTTTATATAAGCGGGAGGGAAAAAATTTTCGCTACCGATGAAAATGTAGAAGTATGATGTAAACGATTTGTGCCTTCGAATCTGATCGTGAAAATATATGCTTTTAAAATTTGCTTTGTATCCCCAAAACACTTTTCCGGATTATGGTTCGATTCAATGAGCTTAGAAAGGTGATATTCTGTCGCGGAAGCCATAAATTCCTTCGAAGCACACACATGTTATTTCTTTATAATTTTAAACTCCACATTGTTAATTTCTTCAAATAAATTTCGATTTAATGACCCAAACATACATGTTCGCACATTGTTGTAGTACGTGAGGATTATGTGGCAAGTTCATTAGTAGCTCGTAAATAGTCATTTATCCACAGAGATCCTTATAAGGGTTCTAATGATGGAGTGGTGACGAAAAGCCCCAGAGCATTTTGTTGACCAAGAACATTAGAACCAGATAACGCCGTTGGTACATACAATATTTTATTTTTTTACCTAATTTTAATGATTAACATTTATTGACCAACTAGATGTGAACTTTACTCGATTTGTCGTTTCATATTTCCCTCCATAAGAAAACGAGTAGCATCATTCAACTGTTTTCGCATTTCCCTCGTAACCACAATCCTCTCGATCCAGCTAGGTTACGCAGCGAATATCGATCGAGCTCCGCATCGTATGCAGTAAGGCATCAGTAAACAGTAAAAGTAACTTTTGGTTTACTTTGTAAGCGAGCGTGGTAATTCATGAATGGTGTTGGATATCGCGTTCGGTGTGCGTGGGGGGGGGGGGCGGTGGGCGGCGCGACCTCGTGCGGGCCCCCTCCCGCGCGCGCTCACGTGGGCGCGACGATGCCTCCGCCGCCGCCCCCGCCGCCCCCAGCGCGTTGCGTCACCGGCGATACGGACGCGCTGCTCCGCGCCGCTCCGCGCCGCTCCGCGCCGGCCGCCTCGATAAGCCCTGCGGCAGCGGTGGCGGCGCTGCGCTCAGTGCTATAGCAGCCAGTTCCATTGCACCTCCCTTTGGCCGTTCGCGCCCCGTTGCCTCCCCGACTGGCTGGCTCTTCGGAATAGGGTTGAGATATCCAGTGGCGAATCCAGGGGTCATGCCCCCGCCCCCCCCCCCAGAAAAAAATGGCCTGGAGTTATCGTTTGTTTCCTTCTTTTATTTGGTCAAATAGATTTAAATATTTGTCAGAATTATATCATTATTTAAAAAAAATAATATTGTATGTATGTATCTATCTTATCTTCTCTCTCTCTCTCTCTCTCTCTCTCTCTCTCTCTCTCTCTCTCTCTCTATATATATATATATATATATATATATATATATATACTACATAAAAAATATGCAATATATCACCAAAAATTATTTAACAAAAATCTGTGATGGCCTCCAAAATGTTTGGCTGATTCCGCCCCTGGCATTATCCATGTCGATGTTTTTGTAAAATTACTGATGAATTTAACATCGATTTATTGGTACATTTTTAAACATAGAGTTGAATGTTGTACGTTGTCAGTCTTTTTCAATGAAGAAAGTCCATCATAACAAATCTATAATTTTCAGATATCCGTAAGTGGAATATTCTTCAAACCGAAATGACCGAATGTGAAAAATAAATAAAATCGTGTTTTCGTTAATAAAGAAGTCCCTTAAATTTTTGAATTGTGGAATCAGATAATCCAAATTTTGCTATTTGTCGTGATACTTTTTGTCTATGTTAAATCTCGTCAGTTAAATCTCGATTGAAAATTAATAAATGTTACCAATTTATAATTCTTTCCCTCCCCCTCGTGTGAACTTAAACGGTTACTAATAGAGTTTTAAAATCGCGGAAGTTTAATAACATCGATGGTTTTCGGTCGATGTTTTGATATCGAGTTTTTGCCACCTCGAACAGTAAGCACTATCGATCTTCTGCTCGTGCGCAGTTAGTTTCGCATCACTTTAGTGCATCTGCGCATGCGCAGAAGATCGATAGTACGTAACGTTAGAGGTGGCAAAAACTCCCTAATCGTTGTTTAGAAATATCGATTTAGAACTTGGCGATGTCGCATCCGTAGTTCAGAACGGAATATTTTCTGTGGAAAAGTCCATGTTCACATCAAAATTGAAGGGCAGAAAGCAATAGTGGTGAGAGCTATAATCCCCCCAAAAATAAAAAATAAAAATGAGTTATTGTTTCATAAGAACATGAACATTTTACATAAGAAGGTGAACTATCTTTGTACATTTTTGGTTTGACCAGTTTTCTTCTATAAAATTAATAATAAAGCCACTATTTTTTTCTTTTTACAACTATTTCCAACCACTATTATGTAACTTTAACTTGTTTTTCTCCGTTTTCTTAAAATGTGCATTAGTGATCACGATTAAGTTGATCTGATCCCCTTCAATTTTAAATTTTAGGAATTTGTGGAGACTATGGACCTGCAAAAAGCATTTTGAAAAGTTGAGCATCCATTGGCGATAAATTATTGTTCATTTCGTTAATGTTGCGAATTTGACTTTGGCAATGACATGTTGAGTTCACAAATTGAATCGCATTATTCTTTAATGATATTTAAAAATACTTCTGTTTCTCCATAACCTTCTAACTAACCTATTTTTGATACATACGTTACGAATGGGGGTGATTTGTATTGATGACTATAATGTCTTCTTTAATTCACAATAGAAACTACTTTGAGTCAAACTTTTCGAAATAATAAGAGTGTAATTTAATATTTAATACAACTATGCTCCTTGCAAGTAAACCAGGGCACCAATTACATCGTGTTCTCACTTTCCCTGTCTGGACTTCAGACATCTGCAATTGGCGGATCCAGGGAGAGGGGTCTTGAGACCATGCCCCCCCCCGAAAAGGCCTAGGGTTTTCGTTTGTTACCTTCCTGTATATGGCACAATTGATTTAAATATTTATTTATATTAAAACTGTATAATTATTTAAACAATGATAATGTTTATCAGCATATATACACTACAAAAATAATATATAATTGAATGAATGTTTATAATTTAGCAAAAATCTATGATCTCCCCCCCCCCCCCCAATGATCGACTGGATCCGCCCCTGACATCTACCCTGTGATCTCTGCAAGTTGACTTAGTGACTCGATATGTCTTATGTTGTTAGTATGAAGAAATGTAAATTGAAAGTTGGGAAACGAAGAATCCAGGTGCAGGATGCATCAGGTGCAGATTCACCCTGATGTCTATAACATTTAAATAGAAGCTGAATTAAGGGACAGATACGTTGCATTTAAATATATTCAGGTAGGAGGAATGGAAAAGACTGCGAAGTACGAGCAATGCCAATTCGTGATAGGATATAATTGTTTTTAAAATACAAAAGGCAGGTTGTATTTGCACTCCACTTGATTATCAAAGGGTTAAGTATCAGTTACGAACCACACAATTATTATCCAGTGAGTTGTTATGAATTGAGTTGAATTATTATCCTCTGTGTGGAACATTTTAATAGAAAGAAGCGCTCTGCGCACATTTGAGTTTGTGTGGAACAATTAGTCCCAAACACCAAATAAAGGAAAGCCAAATGAGATTCGAAAACTTGGCGCATTGCGAGTGGGCGGCGCGGCGCGGCGCGGCGCGGCGCGGGCTGACTTCATTACGTAAATGGGTTCGTGACGTCACGGCGCGCCCTGTGTTCGCCTTGAGGTCGCGCGGCGCGCTGCCGCGGCCCGCTCTCAGGTCTCTTCCTCGGCCGCCGAGGCCACTGATGCATCTCGGGGGCGAGCGCTCTTTCGCGTCAGCTGCGAGAGGAAACTGTCAAGCTGCGGGAGAAACTCTGATAGGAACTTTCCAGGTTTAGGGGGGACGCGCATACCGAATATGAAGGAGTAACAGCCAGTGGCGTAGATTCAGGTGGTGTCACCTGGGGCAAAGCTAATGGTGTCACCCCCCATAAATGAAGTATAAAAATATCTATTGCTGCTTAGATTGTATACAATACAAACATATTTGCATAGGGTAGTTATTTATAATATATTTAAAAAATTATGTAATTAAGAATAATTGCAATAATCTTTTAAATAAATATTTGAAAATGAAACCTAACTTATCAACAAATGTAAGTTATTTATAAAACCTCTTTACGAGGTTTTAGGGCAGCAAACGTATTTATAATTCATTAAAATCTATGCTTATTGCAATGCCATTTTCTATTGACAATAGTGCCAAATCAGATGG
Source organism: Acheta domesticus (assembly GCA_031308135.1). NCBI lineage: Eukaryota > Metazoa > Arthropoda > Insecta > Orthoptera > Gryllidae > Acheta > Acheta domesticus. Next base: position 242,094,893 of record JAHLJT010000631.1, read on the forward strand.
TCTTGATTAATATATAAAATTTTTAAGCAAGTGATTTAAATTTTATAATTCCAACTACAAAATAATTTAATGGGTGTCACCCCTAGAATGGTGTCACCCGGGCGCGCCCCCCCCCCTGCACCCCCCCCCGCAGCTACGCCACTGGTAAAAGCAACTCTTGGATCACGTCTAGACATGAAAATACCAACATCGCTCCCGGAAAGTTTTGCGCTATTTTACGAATTGTGAGCGTTTGGTAATGTTAGCTCGCGCCAAAAGTGTTGTTGGGTGTTTCCTTACGTATACATAAGAGATATAAGGGTGTTTCCTTACGTATACGTATCAGAGAAAATTGTCGCAAATTCGTAATTTTTACATTTGTAGTTCGCTACAAGAAATCAGTTTTGTGCACAAAACTTCTTGTAGCGAACCACTTTGTCAGTTTTAATTGATTGCGTCTGTCTTAATATCAAGATAATTGTTGTTTCTTACCCGTCAAACGCTTCTAATTTGCAAACTTCATATAAGTTGTGTAAGACTACCCGCCCACTTATTGGGGTCAGTGAATTGAATTTTAATCTATCATTTAAAAAGTGGTGTTGTTGTACCTAGATTCACTGAGTGAAATTATCACAACTATTTGTTTATTACGATTTGGGTTTCAATAAGAACACATGCCATATTTTTAAGAATTTGGTTTTGTTAATTATGCTCAAATTTGATTCCTCTTTCAGGAGATACATTTCGAAAACATGTGAGGCTTCATTACTCTTTTCCGAGAACCGTTGATAACTTTTGTTTCTTGAGATCGAGGTTTCTAGTACACCTTAATTTTAGTGTTTTTTGTTTCGTTTCGTTTTTTATTTAATGTGTTGAATAGGTGTACTCATGTTTTTTTAGTTATTAAGGAAGTTATGGTGCTACAAAAAAGCACGAACCTTTTCGGAAAGTTGTGTTTCCTGTTCTCTTGAACTTAATAGTTTCGCCCCATCCTCTTCCCAGCTGCTATGTATCGTCACCAGGTGCTCTTACTTGACCCTATCGCTCCTCTGAGGTCATTTACATTGATGAATACCTTTCGCGCTCACCGAATATCGCGTAGGTGGAGAACAAATTACATTTGAAGAAAAAATCTTAATCTTCAATAATGTACGAGGGGATTCAAAAAATATCGAACTTTTGCATTTTTCGAATGGATTTTTTTGTTTAACAGTTTCGTTAAGTTTCGGAGATTTTTTTAAACACTGAACATTTGACGAATGCTATCTTTTTAAGTGGTATTTCAGTCTGTTCTTCAAAGTAATTGAAAGAAAAACAGCCATTTTTGAGAAATTTTGAAAATGTTCCAGAAACTTCATATCAAATACCACAAAAATAAAAATATTTTTTTTCAAAATCGTGGAGCTTAAAGTAGGGCCAGATCCTTTAGGGAATATTCGTTTTCGTAAAAATTCTATGAAAATTTTAGGAGCTCCGTTTTAGAGAAAGTAATTTTTCACATGAAGGAGCAAGAGAAATCCTGTTTTACGATATCAGGAAACCACAAAACAATTTTTTTCCGTCGAGAAAACGGTACTTTCCGCCGCAGCAGTACATAACTTTCCTCGTACTACTTGAGATAATCGCTATTTTTGTTCCAAATCCGAACAATAACTATTATATTTCGTAGTATATCTCTAATATGATTAAAGTTCACCGTCGGGGAAGGAGTTAATCAAACATCGCCACATTTGTTTACAGATTGAATTGTCACGATATCTAAATAATTGCCATCTCTCCTAAATATAATGTTTGGTCTTACTGGTGTGTTTCTTTTTCAATGTATAATGTGAATATAATATTATGAGATTATTGACAGCTTAGTGATGCATGCGCGAAGTTGGCAATTAGCTGCAAAAAAACTTCAAAGCACTGAGCTGGGAAATTCGGACGTAAGACTGCATCCTTTGATCAATTTTTTCTTAGCCGTTTATCTACTCTCCCGAAACGACTGCATCCTGGTCTGCTTTCCTCCTTATTGCAAGGATTCGTTTCTACGTTTCCCGAGAATCGTAGTGATCTTTTGCGTGATGATCACTAGGGCTTGGACTTTAGGTGCAGAAAAAAACTGGAAAATATTTATGTGCTTAAACATTGAGAAATGTGATAAAACGACAAACATGTTTATTTACCACCCACATGAAAATCAGAAACCAATATCGAGTGGAGTCTCGAAGTAAAACGTGACGCCATCCTCTTCATCACTCTGCACATTTCGTCCGTGCAATCTGATGAACTTTGGGAGCTTCTCGTGTTATGAGTGTGTGTTATTGCTCTGAGAGTTACTGCCTGAATTTACAGTGTATAGTGTTAGGAATGGCCCTAAGACGTTTCGCTAGGTCGTGAACCAGACTCGCTCCACTCTACCGGAGAAATCCTGTGGTACCGTGTGATGTGTGATCAACCACTGAGTTCCAAACTGGCACCATATATCCGAAAACTTCAAAACATGGAATTGAAAATATTCACAATTTTCATTTAAATAAAATAAATAAATAAGTGTCTTTATTTGTGGCGAGGCTCAGGCCATTTAGCCTGCTCTTCCGCCTAACCACTTTCAAAATTGTATTACATTAGTGCATACTAGAAGGAGGTCATTCAATGAAAAATACGTACGCAATTTGAGTGAAAGTTTTCTCACATAGAAGACAGGAATGAAAGCGAGGGAGAAAAGAGTTGGTGGAGGAGGAATGCTGTCACAGCATTTGTAAGTTTAAAGTTATCAATTTCGAGTTAGGAATTGAATTTAAGAATTGATCCGAAATATATAAAGTTAAACACTACGAGATTTTACTCAAAATTTAGAGAAATTATCTTTCTGTGACTAGGCAAGTTACATATTGAAGTGGATTTGATAGATTGTTTAAATCGGTGAAGTATTAATATGTACTTCTAATTGTTTCAAAGAGATTTTAGTAGAAGCTATGATTGCGTACGCATTTCTGAAATACTCCTAAATGAAAACTAGAAAGGGAGGGAGTCTCGTCAGCATACGAGCGACAAGTCAAGTCAAGTCATTCATCACGTCATTTATTCATATAAAATTTAGCAAAGTATGAAATATTTTGTTCGAAGAAAATATTTATTTTTATCCATCTTAATCAAAACATTTATATTTAGGTGATATGCAATTTGGTAGTAGTATGTGGGATCTACGGGGCGTTACTCGAATATCTGCCGAACTTTCAACACTCAGAATTAAGGAGGAAAATATGTACTTACCTCAAACTCGAGAGTCCTATTGATCGCTCTTAGATTCACATTGATAGATTATGGCTTATCTACTTTTGCCTCTTTTGAAGAATCATTTACGTATCCTTTTAGAGCGCTGCTAACGATGAAAACCACCACTTAAAAGTGTGTGGAAATAGAACATGAAATCACCTATGACTAGCATCTTCTTACCTCAGTGACGTAAGACAGTTCTGAAGATTCTGCCATGTTCACCTGTGTGCGACGTTTTCTCTGAACTGGTGCGAGAACATCTATTGGCGCTACTTATGAATGCAAAAGTGCATTAAATTTTTTTAATCCTTCCGAAACACCGTATGAACGAAACGGGATGTAGGTGGGCTATGCCCTCTCAGATAACGAAAAGGGAAAGAGGATTAGCTGGGTTTTACGGAAAACTGACAGCGGGGCGCACTCGGGATATGTCTTCTCAGCTAAGTATAGTAAAAGGGGATTAGGTGCGAAAGGTGTGAGGAAAAACTGACAGCGGGATGCACTCGGGATATGTCTTCTCAGAAAACGTATCGTAAAAGGGGATTAGGTGTGAAAGGAGTGAAGAAAAACTGACCGGGGTATGCAGTCGGGATGTGTCTTCTCAGATAACGAATAGTAAAAGGGGATCAGGTGCGAAAGGCGCGAAGAAAAACTGACCGCGGGATGCAGTCGGGTGATTCCCTGGAAATTTTGGGACAACCCGTCCCGAATTGGAGTTAATCTGTCATTAGTCCGCGGAGTGAGGCCCCGCCCCTCGGGGTGCTCCTCGACGCTCGGCGTTGCCGCTTCCTCTTCCGAATTAAGACGAATTTGGTGGTGGCGCCCGCAGCTTGAAACTAATTAGGATGCTCATTGGAAATACCGCGCCGACGCACTTCCGAATTTACTTCGGGCGACTGCTGGCATTTGCCTGTGGAAGAGAATCTGCTACCACGTTTATTATATCAGGATATATTGGTCGAGATTTAAAAACATAATAATTCTTGAGATAACTGTTTTATAAATATATCAAATGATATACATAATATTCGCAACGTTTGGGATATGTTACATACTAAACATTTCCGAAGAATTTTTCTATCTTTGAATATCGGCCAATATATCGTGATGTAATTGAAAATAAAAAATAAGTATGGATTACCACGTTTATTGTTAATGTGTCATTATGACTGGTCAAAAGGCAAGATCTTTCTCTATTCTGGAAAAACGTGTGTTTTAAGGATGGCAATTAATTTTTTGAAACGGTATACGAATGGAGCTAATTATTGTGTTCTGTTGTTTTCTGCAAGTTTGCAACTAATTTTAGATTTTTTTGAAATATCAGTCTGGTTCAAGATGTTCACACATCTTGACCGAGGTAACTCTATCACAACTTTGACGTTGCCTCCGTGCGATAAGCGAACATAACTAGCAAGTGTAATATTCCGCCATCCCACAGACTATAGTCATTAACGTAATTTGTCAACTAATAACCGTGAAGTTATCAAAAAAAAAAACAGTTGCAATCAACAAATGCATCTCTGCAGGCGGTTAATAAAAGACCCCACAGGCTTTTTGAACAACATTGAGAGGAATTAAGTGAACCACAACTCTGAAAAACTCTTAAAGTAGGATCGTAAGCACATCCAAAATTTGAGAGTGCAACTCCATTTACACAACTAAAGGAGATGGAACAACTACACCAACCACTATTACAAGTGCAGTTCATTCCACAACTGTAGCAGCGGCAAAGCATGCAATGGCTGCCTTGACCAGAACATGAACAACCACGACCACCAGTACAAGTCCCTCTCACGGGAGTTAGTCACCAAGACCTTGGCAGTAAAAGTCCAAGTTCAAGGTCCAATGATGAACATCCAGCTAAAAGTCGGCATCAACAGATCATCACATTCCGGTTTCATATAGATAATATCTATTACATTCAGATGATGGCAGCGAAGCAGAAACACCTACAGTTAAAATCTCGCAAATTAATTTGATACGTAAAAAATTCATTACCAATTCAAGACAGAAAAAAACTGCAATCGAAGACTTCACTTCTTATACTATAACAATAAAATCAAAAACAAGTTCACGACTGTTGAAGAGTTTCGAATTTCAGGAAATTTGTCAAGAAACTAATGTACTGTTCTGTACATCCCGGGGTCCTTAAAAATGTTTACAGTATTGTTAAAAGGCATAACCGAAACGATTTCAGTAAAAGAAACAATAGAAGAGTGTGTGTAGTGTGAAAGAGTGTAGACATAACAAACAAAAACAACTTTTTTTGAAGACACACTTGAATAATGGACACCTATCTCTAAATCACTTCATATTCTTTCATTACCATGCCTCTAAATACACCAAACTATTATATTTGTAAAAGGAACTTCTAGAAGATAAAAGTATATATACATGTAATACAATTATACATCATAATACTGGGCAATCATATCATTATCACAACTCCTGTATTGAACAGCACTTTACCGTAAAGGTTCGTACTAAAGATCAACACTTCTATAATATGTTACTAGGAAATTAAAAGAATATTACCCTATCCAAAAAAATCAATAATCATACAGAGTTTTCCGTAAATCTTATGATTAGAGCCTGGAAGTTGGGCAAGATGCCTTTTATAATTGGATTAACATTAGGATTTTATGACTTTTGACAATAGGAATCACCGAATTGTACTTGTGGAGTTGTTTTAGTAGCTTTTCATTTTTCCGTTTATGCCTGTTTCAGCTTCTGATGCCTTTTTTGGCATTTTAGTTTAGTTGTACCTTTTCTGCCTTATTTGTTCCTATTCGTCATTATTTTCTCTTTTTCCTCTCCTGGCATCAATCTTTATGAAGCTGGAAACATACCTGCAAGCAGTGTTGGGGAGTATTTAGCCAGAGTAAATGCCTTTTTGTATGCTTATTTTAGGTAAAATAAATGTTTCCGGGCTCTATTTATGATGAGTAGACATCGGATGTTTAGGGAAATGCCTATTTTTATCTTGCGAACTTATTTAAAGGCTGATAATATATGTACACGAATCATCACAAATGTTGACATATGACGAAGTTATTATAATGCTTATTTTTGTTTATTTTAGCATAAATGCCTTTTTTTGCACAAATGCCTTTTCTTTAGAATTATTTCACGTTTTTACCTTTTATGTATTATTTTTATATTCAATGCTAAGATATCAGAAAATCGGCCATGGTACAACCTGACCATTCATTACGAAACTTTCAATTCACGTATTTGTATTTTGAAAAATGACAGAATTCCTGGAAGTATGCCAACATATTTTTCTCGATTTCTCTACTTCATAAATATTAGCCATGTTCTCAGAAAATGGTCTATTGACAATACACCGAGGGCACCTTTTGTGTGGAAAAAATGTAAATTCTCAGGTTTCAGTGTTGCTAATGTTGGACTTCTAAAATATATACAGACACATCAGTAGTGTTCAGAAATCCTTCTCTGTATTCAAACTGATTTTGTCTCCCAATCGTTGCAGATTTTTAATTGCGATCCTTGAAAACTTACTGGTAATATATAACAATGGAAACTATTAAGAATAAAATGTAGAAGAGTTGTAAATACGTATGGAGTTTTACAAATAATTTTTAATTTTATTGTGAATATATATTGTCATATTGTAATTTATGACGGTACCTTTTTTCTCCTTATTCTTGACATTTTCAGTGCCTCTTTAGGCGCCTAAAAGACGATTTTTTAGTGCCTAAACATCCGATGTCTAATGATGAGTACCTTCATGGCTCAAATCATCCAGGACCCAAACGTTTTGCTGTTCATCGCTCCATGATGATCACGCCCAGTCTTCCAATCAGTGGAGAATTATAGTAGGGCAGAGCCTGTCAACTTTCTGACGTTATGTAATTCATTCCAAATTTTCTTTTCTTTCGTAACATCCTCAACCTGGCACAAAAACGTGTTCTGGGGCCTGCGTGAACCACGGTGCAGGTTTCTTAACAATTCTGTCTAGACTGCCTTGTTCCGTAGAACAATACGTGGATGATCCTGGAGAAAACATAACAAAAATTCAGTTAATATTAGTGACTAATATCAATAAATTATTGTATTTAAATTGTTGACTTAAACTGTTTTTAGTTAATTTTAAATGTATGATTCAACATTCATGTACATCCACATCTCATCCAGAAAAAACACTAGTTTTGCCTATTCATCAACTTTGTTTTCCTTGTAGGCTGAATAGTGCCAGTTGATAATTACATCAACTTTTTCCTACCAACAGCTTATTTATCTCCATTTTTCCATACAGAATTCATTTCCTTCATTATTCTGATCGAAGAAGGGCATAATCATTGAAAAACATATGTATCATAATTGCCTTTGACTTGCTCCAAATTTATTTTTCTAAAAGAACGTTCCCAGTAAAACAATTTTCCTATTGTAATATCTTTCTTGCTGACTGACCCTCATACAAAGTACAAATGTATTCATTCATATGTTAAACTTTACGTTGATGAGATTTTCGTTTGATGAATCTTGCAATTGCTTCCTTCTCAAAATGATCTATCTTACCTCTTACAGATCTTTTGTGTCCTTTTTTGGGGTCACTACAAGTTTTCCTCATCTTGCAGTACTGACTTCATAGTATTGAAAGAATACTGTTACGTGGATATAAATTGCATTCGAGAAGTTCATATATATTTATAATAATATATTCACCATTTGCTTCAATATTAGGCCAAACAATCTAAATTCAGTCATGTTCAATTACCGTACACACGTGAGTTCAGAATGTGCAGTTTTGAACAAAAAAATTACAAATTACATGAATATGGTAATGTAGATAATCTTGTCCTTATTGCGAAAATTTGTTTTGTTAAATTTCATAAATATCTTAGCTTAAATTAGTATGCGCTCCAAATAAAAATTCAGATTCCATCTTCTTCTCAATTCCACCGTCATGCTTCGCTTTCAAATTGCCAAAATGCAGTAATGTATATTTTTCTATACTATTTAATATTCGTAATTTAACACTGTTTTTATGCGTACTTTTCACATCCTTACTTGGAATTGTTTCATATGCGTGGTTCAAATATTCAAAAACAAATAATGCGAAGACCAAAATGCCACCATTGCAATGAAATGCCAAAATCAATAAATTTCAGTATTCTCGCACACGTCCAGAATGGTTGGTTCAAGAATGCCCTTTTCCTGTAGTTGCGGGTGAATGTTGGTAGAAACTAAAACGAATGTTGAAGATGCCAACTCCAGCTGAGTGTACTGCGGCGTGTATGTGCCAACGCATGGGGAGTTTCATGCAAGGTTGACTCCTGAACTCAACTTACAGAGTGACGAAAAGTTTCCAAACCCATTTCGTTAGGATGGCGGTGATTTACAAGAAGGTGGTATGATCCAAGGTCGTTGGGATCATTTGCGTCAGAAAACTGTGAGTGACGGATATTTTTCTAAATGGCTTTTGATAATTCTATTTTTTATGTTGTGTTAATTTGTAAAGAAGAAATGAATTCGCGAAATATAACAATTTTAATGAAATGTTAAAGGCCCCTATGTTGAACAGGGAATTTGTATATAAATGTGTAGTATATGAAAGCTGCAATGAAGGTGCCAATTTTTCCTTTATTAATAAAATGTGTGCGTATGTGTGTGTGCTCGTGAGCTCTCCTAGAGAATCGCTTCCGCTCTGTTGGAGAAACATTGCTATTTCGAACATCGATGTTGTTGTAGAAACGTTGCTATTTCGAACATCGATGTTGTTGTAGAAACGTTGCTATTTCGAACATCGATGTTGTCGTAGAAACGTTGCTATTTCGAACATCGATGTTGTCGTAGAAACGTTGCCATTTCGAACATCGATGTTGTCGTAGAAACGTTGCTATTTCGAACATCGATGTTGTCGTAGAAACGTTGCTATTTCGAACATCGATGTTGTCGTAGAAACGTTGCTATTTCGAACATCGATGTTGTCGTAGAAACGTTGCTATTTCGAACATCGATGTTGTCGTAGAAACGTTGCTATTTCGAACATCGATGTTGTCGTAGAAACGTTGCTATTTCGAACATCGATGTTGTCGTAGAAACGTTGCTATTTCGAACATCGATGTTGTAGAAACTTTATTTCGAACATCGATGTTGTTGTAGAAACGTTGCTATTTCGAACGTTTGAAAAATAGATATTGTGATATACCAAAATATTATATATTTTTTTCAATAACATTAGCTGTAAATGTGTTGGACAAAAGGGTATGCAAATGGCGATATACAGCCTTAGCAACGCCGGCGCAGTGGTTGGCAAGGTCAACAAACTGCATTCAGGCCTTGAAGAGGTGGGGGCGCTGGCTAGATAGACAGATAAAATGATGTGGGATTGGTCTGAAAAGGAATGACTGTCGAGGGCGTGGCTACTTGGTTTGATAAGAGATGAATGGATTGGCTAAGGGAGAATAGACAATCGAATTTTGTCGTTTTGTTTTAGAAAAGAGGAACGAAGGACGGATACCGAAGCGTTGAGGGCGGAAGAACAGGGAGAACTGGACATTCTGATAGAGGTCGTCGAGTAGTAAAGATCGCTCGCGAGAGATTAACATTAGTGAAGTAGGTCTTGTAAGTTTTGAGTGAGACTCAATAGTTTTTTGGACTCTGGAAGTTGATGTGCAACGGGAAGTTCGATTAGGACTTTGAAAGTTTTTTTTTCATATTGCGGTTTTGGACTTTAGTATTTTGCCACTAGTTGGGGAAGACTAGGAACTCTGAATATCAAATAAGAACCGGTAGATATTCTAGACAGTGAGGGCTGGATGCGTCGGCAGCGTCGCAAGATTAGAAGAGAGAAGCGGGACTTAGGATCACCTGCATTCAAGTGAGAAGAGACTGCGGGGCGTTGGCGACCAAGATATTAGATAAGTACTGCAGTACGAAAGATATATTTTAAAACGAGGTCATGACCTAAGGACAAAAACAATTGTTAATAGTGTTAAATAAATTGTTGAATTTTTTCTTTTGGAAATGAAAAGATTTTCATTTAGTCAATCAAAATTGTTAAATAGTTAGAAATAGATGATTATTCCCTTTCAGATTCCTCGCCATACTGTACAGTTGGCAGATCAAGTAATCGGCTATCTAGGCGATAGCGATTATCCATAACGGGACCCATTGACCCAGCTAGCCGGACATTTATACACTTGTTGAAATTAGCTGTGGAAGCATTGGTCATTTTTAATTAACGTAATCTGTTCCTGGCGCCCAAAATTTTAATATAAATTCGGAACGGATCACGATTATAACCGTCTTAGATGAATGATGCCAACGATCTCGTAAGAGTCTATGACGAGACGTTGTTGGCATATTTCAATATTGTAGAAACATCGACGTTTGAAAAATAGATATTGTTGTAGAAACATGGATGTTTTAAAAATAGATATTGTTGTAGAAACATGGACGTTTGAAAACGTGGACGTGGAAGGGGTATCCTCGCCCATTCGCCGCGTGGACGACCGACGCCCGCGCATGGGAGCAGTCGCCGGCCTCTTTGTTTGCCTTGCGTTCAAACACCCCCCCCCGCCTGATTAGCGATGATTGCTCGTTTATTTTGCCCCGCGTTTGAATAATACTCGTTTGCGAATCGGTCCGCTATTTTCTGCTGTGTGTGCACAACGTAAATTGCGTGTAGACTCACCTGTACATAAATGGGTGGAATGTTAAAGACGAAACATCGGTTCTCGCTGGTCGTTACATCCTTCAGAGCGCGGCAGTTGAATGAAGCTTAAGGATGTTATTATGCACTCTTGTGTGCGTGTGCCCACGCATGCTCGCTCGCGAATGTAATACGCACGTGTGTATGTACGTGAATGCACAGGTATTTCAGGATTAGTAATAAAACGCTGCTGTGGTTCTCACTTTGGCACTTCATAGAACAACGAGCATCTGTGCTGTTCTATTCCTTCGTTTGGTTAGCTCTTATCAAGCATCCGAACGCATATAGTTAGTGGTGCTTCAGAATGGCACAGACTAGGTTTTCTAGAATGGCATAGACTAGGTTTCCGGTTTTGTCCCAACCTCTTCTAAGCTGCCATCTATTGGCGTCTAAAGGATTTTTTTTCCAATTTTTCGGTGACCTAATTGTAAAATTGAAATACGAATTTAAGAATGGCCCTACGTGCAAATATTCAGAGTCGCTACATATGAATGATTTCTAATGCAGGAATGCAATGTGTTTAAAGAATCCGACTGTAGGAGCACGAGACAGTTGTTCGTGTTGATGAGGGGGAAGGCGCGGCCAAAAATAGTCCGCCCCGTTGGTTACTTTTGGGCTGTGAGCGCCGCGCACCGCGTGCGCTGCCGCTCGTCTTTCACGCCGTCGCGTCCCTCGAGGATTCCTTTCGTGTCGGAAGGAGCATCCGGTGCCCCCAAACACACACACGCGCCGCGCCCAGCGGAGCAGCCCGGGGCATGGCGTGGTGTGTGGCGTGGCTTGTTGTGTGGCTCGGTGTGTGGCGTGGCTTGTTGTGTGGCTCGGTGTGTGGCGTGGCTTGTTGTGTGGCTCGGTGTGTGGCGTGGCTTGTTGTGTGGCTCGGTGTGTGGCGTGGCTTGTTGTGTGGCTCGGTGTGTGGCGTGGCTTGTTGTGTGGCTCGGTGTGTGGCGTGGCTTGTTGTGTGGCTCGGTGTGTGGCGTGGCTTGTTGTGTGGCTCGGTGTGTGGCGTGGCTTGTTGTGTGGCTCGGTGTGTGGCGTGGCTTGTTGTGTGGCTCGGTGTGTGGCGTGGCTTGTTGTGTGGTTCGGTGTGTGGCGTGGCTTGTGTGGCTCAGTGTGTGGCTCGGCGTGTGGCGTGACTGTGTGTGTGTGGCGTGACTGTGTGTGTGTGGCGTGACTGTGTGTGTGTGTGGCGTGACTGTGTGTGTGTGGCGTGACTGTGTGTGTGTGGCGTGACTGTGTGTGTGTGGCGTGACTGTGTGTGTGTGTGGCGTGACTGTGTGTGTGTGTGGCGTGACTGTGTGTGTGTGTGGCGTGACTGTGTGTGTGTGTGGCGTGACTGTGTGTGTGTGTGTGGCGTGACTGTGTGTGTGTGGCGTGACTGTGTGTGTGTGTGGCGTGACTGTGTGTGTGTGTGGCGTGACTGTGTGTGTGTGTGGCGTGACTGTGTGTGTGTGTGTGTGGCGTGACTGTGTGTGTGTGTGTGTGTGGCGTGACTGTGTGTGTGTGTGTGGCGTGACTGTGTGTGTGTGTGTGTGGCGTGACTGTGTGTGTGTGTGTGTGGCGTGACTGTGTGTGTGTGTGTGTGGCGTGACTGTGTGTGTGTGTGGCGTGACTGTGTGTGTGTGTGGCGTGACTGTGTGTGTGGTGTGACTGTGTGTGTGTGGCGTGACTGTGTGTGTGTGGCGTGACTGTGTGTGTGTGGCGTGACTGTGTGTGTGTGGCGTGACTGTGTGTGTGTGGCGTGGGTGTGTGTGTGGCGTGGGTGTGTGTGTGGCGTGGGTGTGTGTGTGGCGTGACGTGGCGTGACTGTGTGTCGCGTGGCGTGGCTGGGTGTGTGTGGCGTGGCTGGGTGTGTGTGGCGTGGCTGGGTGTGTGTGGCGTGGCTGGGTGTGTGTGGCGTGGCTGGGTGTGTGTGGCGTGGCTGGGTGTGTGTGGCGTGGCGTGGCGTGGGGTGCCGCAGCAGAAATATATTTTCTCAATACTGAATGTATTACTCGCGCAACTTTTCTTGAACGACGGATTGAAGAAATGCGGATGGACTGGGCGTATTAGTAAAGAAACTGGCCACTAGGTTTTACGAAGCAATGCCAATCTCTGGAGAATCAGACATGTCTTCGATACTTTCTCAATAAATTGCGCTCTAACTTTCTCGGGAGTTCGAGGTATCCGCTATGATGAATCTAAGAAAATCACGAACAGAAGCTCTCGTCTTTAACAGAAAATAGCTTCTATTTCGCGCCAGTGGAGATTTGTTTGGAATGTTGTCACTAGTGCTCCCTGCGAGCTTTTGCCGTCAACTGTTTATTGTGCCAGAGAGGGGGAAGAGAACTCATTGTTCAACAAAAGTTGCGCGATTAATAACTACATGTAGGAACAAGATGCATCCACTTTTTCGATACGAGCGTCCCACAATACGAGTTTTTCTGTAGAAAATTTGCCGATTCCTGGCTCAGCATTCCAATACTTTCTCTTTACTGCGTGTGTAGTAAGGAATGAAAGTCAAGTCACTAATTGAACAGGGAGTTAGAAATTGGAAGTGAAAGCTAATTTTTTTAAAATTCTTTTATTAAACATAATCCAATTACTCGTTCTTAATATAAAGATGACCCATATTGTGCGATCAAAAAATATTTTTGTTGCTTAAAGTTTGAGTTACATTAATTTCTTTTACTCGCTCCTCCCACTTTGCGATGACAGCTCGGATTCACGCAGGCTTCACATGGGAGAGGAACACGGCGAAGCTGAGCTGTCGCTAGGTCCACGTTGACAAATATTCCCAATCCGATTGTTCGTCGACAAATTACATCCATGTCGGATATGGTGACGAGAAAACTGCAAGAGTCGTGGATATACTGCTTCACTATAGTTGGATAAATAACCACAACAGTCTATTTCGATTTGATTCTGAAACCGTACAGTGGCACTTCTTGTTTGTTATGCTTGATGATACGTTCTTGTGCGAAGAGCGGTATTGCAGATGCAGACCTTGACCCCTAAGTCAAGGCCACTCAGTTGGTGGATCCAACGCAAGAGCACCAGACATGTATTTGCCAGCTGTTCATCCAAATGAAGTGATAGTGTTGTAACCAATTACTGAAGTATCTGAGGAAACCATTGTCAGGGTATTAATTTTTGTTGTTTTGATTGTAAAATCTTAATTACGTGTGTAAAGAAGCCGCCTTTTGTTAAATGTGGTGTAAAGTTCTGCCTATAGAGAAAAACTATCACTTATTTGGTGATAAAATCCATAAATTATATTTAGCAAGCTTACGTGGATAAAAGAGGATACAGCGAGTATGTATGTTCACGTGAATAGCTTACCGACATACTATCGTCGATATATACGACGTATTATCAAAAAGTATGCATAGTGTATACTTTTTGATAATTCCTTGGAAGGTGCAACAGAGCTAAGAGCTGCAAGATCAATTGATATTTCTGCAAAGCAGGCGCGATATATCGGGAAATCGGTGTAAAACACTGCAGACTATTGCTGGACAACGCAGTATCGTTCTCGTTTTGGTGATAGTTACGAACAGACCGAGAAAGAGTTTGAAATGTGAATAACAATAACCTTTTATTTCAAAACTTCGCTTTTTATGAATTGAATTCTCTTTATCAATCCTTAAATGCTTTTAAACGTTTTCCACAGACATTTTAATACTTACAGATTACCTACGAAACAATGGAATTGTTTACACAAAATAGTTTATTACACTTATTCTCTGAAAGTTATAGTAACAATTCCTGGAAGAATGTTATCTAATTAAGCATTTTCATTTCCAATTTCGTGTTCAGCGAATGGGTATTAAAAAATAACTTATTTTCATTTAATTACAAACTTTAAATTTGTTCATCTGAAAATTCTTCAGTAAATTATTTTACATATAATCCAAAGAAACACTATGAATACTATTCTGTATTTGGTTCTGTTAGTTAAAACGTTCGCCTCAGTGTAGGTTCCGCAGGACTTCAAATTTTGATTTATTATTGTAGATGTTGAGGTGAAATGGAAAAAAGTGCAAGAAGATTGCTACACTTTCAGAAAACAAAATGTTTAATCCCATTTTTATTGGATAATACTGAAACACCGTTAACCGTAAAATGTGAAGTAATAGTCCATTTACTTCACATCTGCATAAGAAATTAGTTTGATGGGTGCATTCGTTAGTATTGTTCCATACGCGTGAAAACTACCATGTTGCGGAGATTAACAAAAATTTAAGTGAAGGTCTTTTTTCTTTTTTTTTTTTCTCGAGAAGCACCTTCGACAAAAATTCGTGTTCACTTTCGAATTCATGCAAACTGGATTACAAACTTCACCATTTGGAACGAGAGTTTTTCCAGAAAGGGTATGCAAAATATTCAAATGCAATTCTCTCTACAGATTTTCTGAAGGGTGGATTCCTTCGGAGAAATAATGGCTTCCTGGGGATTGAAAGAACCGTTTCCTTCTGTGGAAAGATAGATGAATTCGGGAACGTCATTAAGAGAAGAAACGATGTTCAAATTTGAGATTGTTAAAGTTTGGACATGCATTATTTATTCCATCTGGAATTATTTTAAGGAAATGTAGTTTGTAATTTAGAACTCAAGTCTTCAAAATCAAAATAATTTTGTAACAAAATTTTAAAATGTTTGGATTGTAACTCTTTTATTATGTTCTTTAGGGCTATGGACACTAACCATCCCAGAATACAGCACGCCTAACCTAAAACTGTGTTCAGAAAAGTTGTTCTAAATAGTACATCCTTCAGAGTGTTATCAGGTGCTGTGTTAAAGAACTTTTGTCCATTTGCAAGCTCGTGTTCTGGAACATATCATTCCATTCTTATAGCTTTATAGTAAAATCTAAATTCGTATTTGAAGTTATCCTACAGAAGGGAATTATCTCATTAGCATTATCGTATATGCTGTTTATGAATGTGCCCTACAATACTACAATTATGCTAAGGGATTGCAACTCCGACGAGCCTTTCCCTTTTGAGTGATCGAAGTCCTGTAATGTATACGAGTATTGTAAACGGTGGCATCCGGGCAGTAAATTTTGAGCGACCACATTCATCGCCTGGGTGCCGTGGATAGGTGGCGTGGGGCCCCTATATTGCGATTTTCGTAACAGTGTCCCTGACAGAAATCAGCTGTTTCGCTGCCATCCAATCGGCAGCTTATATTTCGCGACAGTGACGTCACTATGGTGACGTTCAAGCTCCCTATTGGATGAAACCATGAACAGCTGATTTCTGTCAGGGACACTGTTACGAAAATCGCAGTATAGCTGGCGTCACATGAGCTGTCATCGCAGCTGCGTTGCGAATGCCTGTGGACGCTCTGTTGGCGTGGCGGTACAAAGGCTAACAGGCGAGGATGCCCTTCCTGTTAATGGTGCATTTTATTCTTGTTTTGGAAATGTGATGTTTCTATGAGTAATATCATGAACAACTTTGTTCCCATAAATGCTTATTTTCCAACATTGGCCTTACAAAAGAGCCGTAGTTACTTGATTAAGTTCAAATCCTCAAAACCTACAAAAATGCCCTAAACCTAATGGCTTTGTAGATTGTTTTTATGTGGAAGGGACTAATACAAAATAATGCAGGAAATATACTACAAAGCTGTACAAAATGCATCTCATTAAACAAATTATAGAACTTAATGCATAATTAAACAGATTTTACTGCAGTGTTTCTGTTAGCTGACGCAGATCATTATTATGATTATGTCCTAAGAGCCAGATCTTTTATTATTATTATTATTATTATTATTATTATTATTATTATTATTATTATCGTTATCATTAACTGGTTAAAATATTTGAAGTGTTATTTACGAACGACAAAATTACTTTTTTAAAGTGTTTTCTTAAGTAATTAGGTTTAAATATTGCATAAAAATGGAGAAATTAAAGTAATTTATAGGATTCGTCAATGTGGGTACCTTGGTACACCAAAATTACTTTTTTCTAGTTTTTTTTTTTTAGAATGTTCTAGAAGCCAACTAATTTGCTTTGTTTGTGGAGAGGAATCAAATGATCACCCCTGTACGTATCTAAAACGCATTCAAAACGCATTTTAGGTGTTGCTCAGTGGTAGGGCACTCGCTTCCTGACCTGAAGAACCCAGGTTCAAATCTCGGCGCAGGCTGGGATTGTTATCTGGTGCTTTCCCCTCAGGGCGGCTCTGGGGTCGACTCAGCCTCCTTTCCAAGTTAGTACCAGGATCTTTCCTGGGGGTAAAGGCTGGGGATGTTGTGCAGACCACACAACCTCCTCCTTGCGCCGACGGCGACGAATAGGTGCTACCTTCACCTCCCCTGTGAACCACATCAGCCTGTGTGCAATTGCACAGGGATACCTTTACCTATAAAACGCAAAAACACACGGATAAATTTTAGGAGAATTTTCTTAGAATGTTGTGGATGGTTTCGCAAAAGATTCATCAATCCAAACCAGGAGACCGAAACAGGTTAAACCGCCAGTGACGAACTGGAGCACGTTACTCTATTATGAATGAAATGTTTTTGTTTCAATTTACATGAGAACGGCACAAATTCTTATACTTACTCAAGCTTTGTTAACTTTACAAGAAAAAAAATGACAACAGTGTTTTGTGTGCTTGACGACGTCATCTGTACCGTTGAGCACTGGGTAGTTTCTGGCTTCTTAAGCAAGAGCTTCGCCAACGACTAGGTTTGTTGACTGAATTAGTCACCTTCCACATTCTTTTTGTGGTCTACCAACGTTTGAAGTGACAAGCCGCCACTTATGGGTTCACAGACTAGAATGCATTTAGACTGATTTATTCCAAGTCAATTTTTGGAGGAAGTGTCTCGCCCAGTTGGGCGTTGGCCTGCGGGAGTGTTTCCGGGAGCCTAGCACTGGTGCAACTCGGGCCGTTCTGATGCCGCAGTCTTCCTCACGAGGCGGGAAATCGCCCGACTGCATCCCGCGGTCAGTGTACCCTCACCCTCGTCTCCCAACTAATCCCCTTTTACTTTTCGTTACCTGAGAAGTCATAGCCGGACTGCATCTCGTTTGGTTCAATCTTTTTTTTTCTTCGGAAGGAGTAATTTTTGTTGTTAAGTTTGCATTCATAAGTAGCGCAAATAGATGTTTCTTACCAGTCCAGGAAAAACCTCAAGGACCTCAAACCTCATCTTCGGAACTGTGCATGTTAAGTCAGCTCATGATAGATGGTTTCATGTTTTGTTTCCACAAACTTTTCAGCGGTGTCTTTCAACGTTGGCAGTGCTCTAAAAGGACATGCAAATGTTTTGTGAAAAGAAGACAGTAGAAGGAGAAGTGGATAAATAATGACACAGGGACACAAAATAAAAAAAAAGTCAAGAGCCGAAGACTTGACACATGTGTGGCTATCTATGTCGACGCGCTGAATCCGAATCTGAAGCCAGAATTGCGCCACCTCTCCTTTTTTTTGTAAAAAAAAAAAAAAAAAAAGCTGAAAAATCGTTAATTTTGTGTGTGTTTTTAGGTGGTGTTGTCAAAAACTTGAAACATGTTTTTCGATGTATGTCGACGCGCTGAATCCGCATCCTAAGTCAGAATTTTGCTATTACCCTTCAGTTTTTTTAATCGACTTCTGACTTCATATTCGGATTCAGCACGTCGACATACATAGAGAAACGTGTGTCACGTCTTGGGTTTGACAGCTGTTGGCTTCTGTAGAGTAAAATGCTTCAAGACACCAAAAGCTAGTATTCGCGTGTGTTTTTTGCAATTTAAAAAGAACTGGAGGGTGGTGTCGCAATTCTAGCACGTTGACATACATAGAAAAACGTGCCATGTCATTGGGTCTGACAACAACACCTGAAAACAAAAACAAAACAAAAAAATGAATTTCAGGGTGGTTTATCGCGATAAAAAAACTGGAGAGTAATGGCGAAATTTTGGTTTCAGATTCGGATTCAACGGGTCGACTTACATAGAGAAACAGGTGTCAAGTATTTGTATCTGACAAGTTTCTTTTATTTTTTTGTGTCCCTGTGTAATATACTAGTGTAGTACTATGCAAGCCATGGCAAAGGTAAAAATCAATCCTTACAATAAGTAGGAAAACGAAACTGGATGCAGTCAGACCGACGCCTGTTTTAGAGAGGTGTGTAAATGGCTTAGGAAAACTTGACCTGAGGGATGCAGTCGGTATACGCCCTGGGGGGGGGTAACGATGGCGCAACCCCGGCCGTTCTGTCGCCGCCGCAGTCTTCCTCACGAGATGCGCCCGGCCCCTCCCTTCCCCTCCCCACTCCTGCCCTTCCCCTCCATTCCATCCCCCCCTCCGCCCTTCTTGAACCATCCCCGCCGCGCCCGCCACCTGTTGCTGCGCGCTCGCTTCGAAGCCGGGCCGCCGCGCCGCGCAGCGCCGCCCAACCGGATTCAGCTCCTTGCGAGGGACACACAATGCGCAGCGGCTTCCCGGAATGGATCGTTAAGAGCAGAACAGGACGGGAAAAGATGGTTAACGGGATTCCGGAGCAGACGCCAGATCTCGGGCGAGTTTCCTCCCCCGGGAGAGAGAAAAGAGCTCACGTGCGAACCAGGACTTGCGAAAGTTAATTATGTCTCAAGTCATAATTCAGCTTTCTACTCGTTTTTTTAAGTTGCGTAACTTTTATTGTCTGTCGAATAACTACGGAGTTCAAATTCGTTTGGTGCCGTATCTCAAACAAGTACTTAGGCAATATCGATTCTGTTAGAATGAAGAGTGCAGAAAGTAAGCGTACACACCATGACAGTTTGTGTTTTGCGATGTTTACCCAGCATTTCCCCCACTAACGAGTTTCAATGAGTAAACATTGTTACGAGTGGCGGGTTCATACATCTTTTCAAAAAATAGGTGGTATTAAAAACTGCTCTTTAGAGGAGTGTGGATTTTCCACTTTTTAGTTTGGATAGTTGTTCGTTTAAGCACCTCTTAATTTTTTAAGGACGACTACTGAAATACAAAAGTAGCCCGTTCATGTCGCTCGAAGGCTGCAATAATGACACAACGCAAAAAAATACGAATTTTGAATTAATGCACTCTTCGGAATTGCAGATTGGTCTATCTTCCAGCAGCATCAGCAACAACAGCAGCAAGTCTTGCAGTACTGTATTCCATCATTAAATGATAGAAATGTGCATGCAAGAAAGATGCATTTCAATAAAAGGTGAAAACTTCAAACTCATTTATCTCAATACCTGATTTTTTGAGTTGTGCCTCTATTGCAGCCCACTAACCATATTGTAAATAACAGACAGATCATTACTGGGAAATTGATAGAATTTCTGGAGTAATGGATTAACTCTTCCCAAGAAATGTCTGCTTTGAAGTCCAAATGCAATGCTTTAGTACATTTATCACATTGAAAAGGTTTGCTAAGCGTCCACACATTTCGTAGATTGAAAAACGCTTAACAAGTGGCGCAACTGCTTTTTTTCTAGAGGGGAGCTATGGCTGTAATATCCAGCTGACTTGATGTTTATTGTAAACAATTTCCCATTTACGCTGAATTCTAAGGTTATTTTCATCTGTCGATTTATAGATATTTAAAACGTTTTCAGTTGATCGAGTGATTTTTCGTTCCTATAGAAAATTATGGTAAATTTATCAATGTGTCACCAGCTTCTATGTGATAGCCGGGCAGAACTTCCTGTGCGCCTCTTTGTACTTTTTTAAAGAAAGGAACAAGACTAGTGATTAGTGGTGGGGTTAGTACATTTCCTGTATTACTGTTAAGAGTGCTTTAAAGGCAATCATACGAAGAAACGAAAAGAGCCCTATCGCACCGTTAAGAACAATTGAAACAAATGAATTGCTGCTAAAGATGAGGTGCGAGTACATTGATAATGAAATATTGTTTCTTACTTTTTGTTTCTCCGGCTATCGCATCGGTTACAAACTTCAACCGCGTCTGTTAATTGTTACTGTTACGCCATTTATCAGTCTCATGAATAATTACTAGGGCTCGGACGTTTAGGTGAATAAATGTTCCCCTCAGTCTTGAGCGTTGAAAGTTTAGTGGAAATTCGAGTGGCGCCTGACAGTTTCCGTTTAATAAATTACGTATCGCCTAAAAATAAACATTTTGATTTAAGTTGCATTGAAAATAAATAATTTCGTTGAAGCAAATATGGATTTCGTTAAGTTTTATATGAATAAATAAATATTTTGAGTATTTTCTTTTGTAGTACTTTGGAGAAAGATGCGCCAGGATGAAATATTCTTACACAAAATATACATATGCAAATAGAGGTTGGATACGTATCACATGTTATTGTGAGATTTTCCCGATGAGTGGAGAGAATCTGATTACAGATCTGTCAAAACGTTTGAGCGCCATTTCTACACTATTGTCGATTCAGGCTATGACACCTCTAGCAATATCATGTACTCATAAGCGCGAGTCGAATAGCAAAATTAGAAGCGAAACTCCTAATCGTCATTGTAACAACATATGCACATTTGTGCGAACTCCCTCATTATTATTATTATTATTATTATTATTATTATTATTATTATTATTATTATTATTAATTTATTGTAAGCACGAGTCGAACAGATCCCAAATTTCCTCAGATTACTCAGGCGAAATGTGCAGAGTGATAAAGAGGATGACGTCACGTTTTACTTTGAGACTTCTCTCGATCTTGGTTACTGCTTTTCATGTGGGTAATAAATAAATATTTTCGTAATTTTAAACACATTTTTCACTTTTAAGCCTATTAAAAATACTTTCGTTTTCTTTAGCACCTAAAAATTCGAACCTTAGTAATAACTATCTCCAAATTTCTTTTTCGGAAACCGGTTTCGAGGAAGGCGCAGATTTTGCGAATCGGCGAGCAGAGGTGGAGGGGGCGGGGGGCGCGGGCAGGTGTGGGCCGCAGCTGAGAGCGCCAGCGCCATCTGCGCCCGCATCGGGCGGACGCTGAGCATTGCCCGCACCCCCACTCCTTCCCCCCACCCCTCCCCCGGGCAGCTGCGCCCTGCGCCCCTCCGGAATGTCCGTTTGAGCGCTCCCCGCTGGGGCGCGGGATGAGTCAACGGGAAGGAATGGTCGTCTCCGGCGGCGGCTGCGACGGGAGGGGCTGTTCAGAACCATCTCTGTCGAGTTTCGTAGGCGCGATCGGGGTGGGGGAGAACCAAGTTAAATGACTTGAAGGGAGCGTTGATTACATAAGAAAAAGGCGTTTTTTGGGAAATTAGTTTTGCCTTCAGTATCACACGAACTACCTGCAGCAGCAGAACGTGGAGGCAAGAATACAATATGGTGGGATAATAATGCATCAATATAATGGAGCTCATATGTTAGAACTGTACCTGCAGAAAACATAGCATGACATTCACTTTTTTTTTGTCTTTCACAATTATGTATTGCAGGCTTAAGTATCTGTAGAACAATGAAGGGACTGTGAGGGAACTACGAATCGGCTCCTTCTTTGATAAGGTGAGAGTTGTATCACTATTCAAAATGACTTGCTATAACATTCATAAATTTCCGTTGTTCAAAAACAAACCAGATTTAAATGTTTCTATAAATACATGTATTTGTTTCTGAACTGTCGGATTTTGTGTTAACCGACTTTGTTTCGAACTCGACTTCGCTGTCGCGGGATGATGAACGGAAACCTGTCCGCTTCGAACTGACATGGCCGGTGGAACGTTGGAGGTTTTTTGGGGGGTAATGATGGATTCGCTGTCATACTGTCTCTTTATGAGAACATAAATCATTTTTTCCCACGCGATTTCTTCTCAACTACTTACGTAATGCACCCCGGAGAGACATGTGAGTTTATTCCCTGCCCTTAGAGCCGTGCAGGGATATCAATTCCATTGGCGGTTAAAAACAATACTTTTTCTTTAGATTTGAAATAGGCATTCCTTTCAGTTGTCAGGTTAGTCATAAAAATGAGATAGAAAATAAAGCACCAGCAGTACGAGTTTCATTTTCAAATATAGAGAGTGGAGGGTTTGAGATACTCAAACATACTCATGTTCTCTTGGATCCCTAAGCGGGGTAACTCGACTTGAATCATTTGAATTGTCAGCGATACTTACTATTTAATTGAGGGGTATAGTTGTCTTGTTACTCAATCTTATGTTAATTTTTCTCCATTTATTACAAGAAGAGTTATAAAAAATAAAATCCTGAAAACGGGTAACAACCATTCATTTATCAAGCCTCGAATGGGCTTCATACAATTGTGAGAGAACGTGGCTGTGGCCGTGGAGCGCCCATGTTGGCGTCGCGGCGCCTGTTTTAATTCACAGGTGCGCTTGCGGTGACCGCGCATGAAGCCCTGGCCTTCTTCTCGGACATTCTTTTCCCTTATTAGGCCCAAGACGCGTCTCCTCCTAAAACAGGTCTGCAGCCCCGTGATCGCCTCAAAGGCGACTCTTGTCGAGATCCGCGACGGCTCCCACCGGACGAAGAAATGCTTCGGTTTTCTTGGGAGTTTGTCGACGCGCAAGAAACATGCAAAATCGAAAAGGTCTTTATGAAGTAGCCAGGCGTATACTTGTCCAAACGGTTTGAGGAGGGAACAAAAGCTTTTCCAACGTTCCGTGCTACTTCACGTGCCCCCTCAAGCGAAGCTTGCGAGTAGTGGAAGGATACCGATTGTTTGTCGGTGTTTCTCGAGTTCAATAAACGTACTTTTGTTGATTGAAATCAGAAATTAAATTAATGGGACTAATTATTTAAAACTTTACGAAAGGTATGATGTATATGGGGAAAGGGGAGGAATAGTGTGTAAATAAAAAAAAATATTGAAATGGTGTGAGTCTAAAATATATCTTTGGTGCATGATCATAAGAAGTTAAGTCACTTTTGAGTATTTTTAGTTTTTTTTTACTCAATTTTGACAAGAAAAAACATAAGCATCCATTCATTACTGAACTCAGATTTAAATGTAGTCACCCTACAAGGCTACGAACTAGGGACACTGGAAGGGGAGGAGGACACAGTCATCTAATCGGGGGCTTGAGTATCAAAACAATTAAGTCGTAACGAAGCTCCCGATAGGAAAATGCCCTCCCCCCTTCTCTTTCCAGCTCGCGACCTTGAAGGGACACTACATTTAAATCTGAGTGTAAAGCTTGTGTTTTCCTCCACGCTGAGTTCAGTTTCTACTTCAGTCCTGTGAAGTGTGCTGGGACAGTTTTTGGCAAATTGCTAACCGTTCTCAGTAGAAAGAAATGGAATTCGTTTACCTCTTAATTTCGCGCCCGTGCCCGAAGCACTTCGGATGCACGTGCTCGGGATCACAGTGCCAAAAAGAGGAGTCGGGGTTTCCTTCAAGCGTTGTCGCAGTAGAGGTGCGACATCGGCAACAAAAACATCGATATTTCGAAAAATCGATGGTCAAAATACATCGATTCCAAGACATCGGTGTTTTTAATCATCGATGTTTGTAAAAGTGTTCACTTGCGGGACGGGAGACGATTTCTTATTGTGTATTAACTTACTGGATAACAAGAGAGGATACTCTACATTTCATCAATAGAAATTATGCTTATATTTCACTTTTGGTGATTTGTTTTGGTGATTAATTTCACTTTTTGGTGATGTGAATATTATTCCTTTTTTTATAATTATATTTTTCATTGAAAACATTAATGTTAAAAACTATAGGCCTCAATAAATCGGTGTAATGAAAACATCGATATCTGTCTCATCCCTTTATCATCAAGTGCTTCCTTCGTCGCGTCGGCGACTGGTCTTGGCCGCGCCAGGGCACGGGCCAAGCGCTGTGCGACGCCGCGCCGAGCGCCATGATAGATCGCTGGGCGTCTTCCTAATTGAAAGTAAATATTGTCTGTCAAAACACCTCGACGCCCTCGCCCCCCCAGTCTTTCGCCCGCGCCTGCGCGTTCGCCATCGCACTTGTTAATCGACACCTCCCACTTACTGTCGCCGGCGACCAGTTGTCAGGTGGCAGTGCGGGAGGGCTTACTAGGTGACAAACATTTTTTAAAAAAATTGTTTCTGCAGGTTGGTTTATGCAAGCTGGGGGTAAAACAATACAATTTACGAACATTAGAATTGAGAATATTAATACTTTTACTTTAAAATATTTCAAAATAAAAGTGACAGTAGTGATGACAATAAAAACAATAATGATAACAATAAAAGCATTAACTCGACAAACTGCGCACGAAAGTTACAAAAGGAAAGGTAGATAACTAAAATAAGTTGCCTTCTTACGAGAATTAAGAAACGCGACAGTTCAGGCGTATTTATGAATATTATCGTTAAAATAATATTTCCAGTAACGTATTACACTTATTTGTAAATCCACGTGATTATCACCTAATTATTTTGAATCGGCGGTTATCGAAATGAGTAGTCTGAAGTGTTGATTTTCCTTCTATCCAAAAACGTTTTATTTTTCTTCCTCACAACGACAGGTAGTCATAGTAGCGTTTTTACCGGAGCAAGCCGTAGTCCAGAGGATTTATAGATATCACGTTCATAGAATTTCATTAAATGTAATGTGATCAAGCAGACCGGTTGTGTATTTTCTTGTTAACTGTTTTATTATCATTAAGGTAAATTAATGAAAAGTGTTTAGTTATCAATCGTGTAGTTCCGTGTTGTGTTGGCGGAGTTACATTTTCCCTTTCATATGTTCTTAGTTCACGGTGGATGTTACATGGTGCCTCTGGGGCGCGGGTACGATGCCCTGGAGATCCTTGCGGAGAAAGGGGTTCTCGACAGGTCTCTCATTCACATCATTATCGCTGTCATCGCTTATGGTTCTCAAGGACATAAGCCGTTGAAGGACCCCTAAACATATACAGTGTGTCCGGGGAGGAAACGTCGAAACTTCCAAAATAAGCTCTTAAAACAATTTTAAGGATATTTTGTCTAATTAACTACATGGATATTCCGAATGGCTGACCTTCAATAAGCACTCAAATATGCTTTACAGGCAAACATTTGTGTTGTAGAAACATATAAACACTCCAGAAACATGTAAATTATTATTATTTACAAAAGAAATGAATACATTGGTTCAGAAAGAAAAATTAACCGAGAAATAAAAAAAGGGGTCGAGTTGTGTAAATTGGGTGCTTTTTTATTTCTGGGTTAATTTTCCTTTCTGATCAAATGTATTCAATTATTTTATTAATAATAGACAATTTACTTATTTCTGGAACGTTTCTATGCTTCTACAATGTAAATTTTTCCCTAGAAAGCATATTTTCAAACAGACTTTTGAGTGCTTTTTACTGCTCAGGAATTCGGAACATCCATGTAGTTAATTAGACAAAATATGCTTAAAATTGTCACAAGAACGCATTTTCGAAGTTTCGACGTTTCCTCCCCGGACACTCTGTATAATTAAAAATAAATAAAAACATACTTCTGTATTTTGATTGGAATTCACCAGTTCTCTAATAAATATATTGAACTTCAATGACAGAGTTTGTCATAATGAAGAAATTCCCTCTTGCTTCTTCGTTTCGTGATTTTCCCTCTTTCTTTCTGTAAATAATGAGACAAATGTTTTACGATAAATGACGCCATCAGTAAGTATGTTGAAAGAAGGAATGCGATGTCGACGTCGAAGGGTCGCAACCCTGTTTACAAAACGATGTATTGAACATACATTTTTAAGCGGATCTGTTTTAAACATCAATATTTTGGTTTCGGAGATATAACGTGGCCGATATTTTTTAAAAGTAAAAAGTCAATCACAACGAAATTCTGTAATAATAGATATTCCATACTATTCTGTGATAAATTGAATATTCTTCAGACCAAAGTGAGGAAAGTTGAAAAATAAGTAAAATATATTTTTTCGTCAGTAAAGAAACACATGATTTTAGAATTATCGAATCAGATAATTCATGTTTTGTGAATTGTTCTAATGATTTTTGACTTTGTTGTGACAGTTAAACCTCAAGTAAACATCAACTAACGAAACCAGTTTCAAATCAAATCCCCTATGCGTGAACTTCATGGGTTAGTAATCCACTTGTAAAAACATGACCTTAATAACATCAATGGTTTCGGGTCGATGTTTTAATTTTGAGCATCGATATTTAGGAACATCGAGGATTTATTGGCGATGTTACATCTCTAGTTGTAAGTAGGGGGTCGCGACCCTGTTGGCTGACGTATATCTGGGACCATAATGTACGAAAAATGGATGGCTTTTGAGTTGTGAAAAATCAATTAAAAAGTTGGTTTTCTTGCAAATTTGTTTCTTAAAAAATGGGTTTCCATGCAAACTTCTTGTTGGTAAATATGATAATCGTGTTCAGCGACTCAAAAACCGTGTAGGAACTGAATTTGAAAACTTCACGCAACTTCACTTTCCCTTGTTTCCTCCCATTCGACGGGGCCATAGGGAGTCGTGACGCTGCGGCTGACGTGACGGTGCGCGTTGGCGTCTCGACGGCCGTGACGTAACGCGCTCGTTTGTCTTGACGACAACTTGGCGCTTTGAACTCGCGTTATGAAATGGCCACCTCAATAAGAAAGGCGGAGGGCGCGACCTGCGAAGCGAATGGCGACGCTCGAATGTACGAGCGGAAGAAGTCGCAACCTGCCAGCCCTCACTTCTTGCTTGCTCGCAAAACCTTCTCTACTGCAGAAGGACGTTAATAGTTACTTCAGGCTGCCTTCTCATTGCGGGTGTACAGTCCGCGCAGACTGTTGGATCGGATTGTTTTAGTATGGTCTTGCGTTTTCAGATGAATGCCCTTCTGTTTAGCGTGGATTGAAAGGACGTTTGTATACTTAATACATAATTTTATTTCAATTGCTACTTCTGGGAAGAAAACTCAATCTAACAAATTCGCGCTCAGCTTTTTTCTGGTCATTTGAAGTTCAGGGTTGAATAACAATGTGTGATTACTACTCGCCCCCCCCCCCGTACTGCCGGGCGAGTGTAATATAGCTGCGTAAAAGCAATAATATTTAAAATAAAATTGTTTTTGCACAGTTCTAGAAATTAATTGTAAATACGATTTTGTAAGTTTACTTGGACAACCCAGTCGATATGCACAGTCTAACATGAGGTTGTTGCGTTCTATTCGCGCGCCAACTCCCGAATATAATGCAACTTTGATAGGTAGTTCATGCAGAACATTTTGATTACCGTGGTTCCAGAAAGCACGATGACAAGCGTGCCGCGAAAGTCTGGAAAGTAGGACTTTCGGAGGAGCAAAAACGCTGCAACACGGGAAGTGGCGGAGGAGGCTGCCGAGGGAGGGACGGACGGACGGCGAGGCTGCAGCGAAAGATCAACGGAGGCCAGGGGCGGTTCCAGCCGATCATTTTGAGGGGAGGGGGCGTCGTGGATTTGTATTACACAATAAATATAGTTGTTATTATATAGTATATTATTATGTACTGTAGATATGATGCAGTACAATATTATTGTTTAAATAATTACATAATTCGAACATAAATTTTTTAATTCAATTTTGCCTAACTATGGTGAGAACCCGTTCTGTTAAATCGCACGGGTAGTCAAATAACCAAACTGTTTTCTGCTTATATTCTTCTTTTGAATTCCAGCATTATAAACGACCTAATCTTTCATATTTCAAGATTTCTATTCAATGTAGAAAATCACGTTGACGTGCTTACACAACCTACACTAGACTGAAACAAACAAAACTGCTTGAGATGGCAACGTTCACTTGTCCTCCGTCACTGTCCGATAGTGTAATTTTCTTCCGAAAGATCGTGCGGCAATCAGAAATTACAGATCCCGAATTAATACTATTTTTTTTAATATTTACATATTTTTAACGCACTTTTTCAATACGAATGTCCCATGTGCAGCTGAAAAGAAACAGGATTTTTCAATCCATTGCTTCTCTATACAGATCGGTTTTGTATGTCGCCCAATTTATTGAAAAGACCAAACAGCACTTTGAGAAATTATATATAAGATAAACGAAGGTAAACGAAAACTGTAGGTCTTTTGGGTGTGGGCATGTCTCTCATGACCCCTCCTGGATCCGCCAGTGATGGTGGCGATATTAGTGTCTGTGGCAGTGGAAAGGGGGCGCGCAGGGAGAAGGTTATACAATCTCTGACGGGATTTCTGATGTGTGGGTATCGATAGCTACCAGAGTGGCGGCCATGGAGGTGGGTGTGGTAGGCCCCGTGATGCAAGGATATGGATGTGCTGTTGCGCAGCCTATCCGGTTTCTACCAATGAGGTGCACGCATCAGTTTGCGTAACTTATTAGCGGGAGATTTAAATGCAGCTCGACACCAAATAACCAACACCTTGTTGCAAGTCATTGAAACACACATCAGCACCTTGTTGCAAATTATTGAAACACATATATTGAGCATTTTTTAAAAATATTGTCTTTTCTAATTCAATTACGCCTTCACCATGTTATTTTTGGTTGGTCACCGTTTGAAATGGTCACTTTATGCCACTTACAAAATATTTCCCACTGGCGCTACTCGCTTGTATGCCGCATGACAGCCAGCGACCGACGCGACGCGACGTCGGCCTGGCTTTTCAAACGAAGTGCCCATGTTATGGTGACGTGGTTTGTGATGTACCGGGTGCTGTGCAGAACGAGCAAAAATCTGTTAGTCTTAGCTATGGCCCACTGACACGGCTACCACTTTCCCTTGTGAAGCGAACTGGGCGGATACCGACTGCATCCCGCGGTCAACTTTTCCTGAGCCGTTTACTTACCTCCTCCAAAAGGCACATCCCGACTGGATCCCGTTCTGTTTTCCTCCTTAGTATACAGGGTTGCTTATAGGGGGTTCGTATGAAGGTTGATTTCTAAGTTTCTCGTGGTCTTCTTGGCACCACATTGATCGATTAGAGTTTATACACTTTTGTGTGCTTTCATCAAACACTTGCAGGTCCATTTAGAGCACTGCCAACATCGAAACTACCGCGTAAAGTTTGTGGAAACCATGAAATCACCTGTCGCGAGTATCTTCTTATCTCGCTGACATAGTTCCAAAGATTCTGTCGCGTTCATCTATGTTCGAAGTTTTCTCTGGACTGGTACGAGAACATCTACTTGCCCTACTTGTGAATGCAAACTTAACAACCTTCGGAAACACCGGATGAACGAAACGGGATGGAGTTGCGCTACGCCTTCTCAGAGAAGTAAAGTGAAAGGGGATTAGCTGAGAAGCGGGAGAGTGGGGGGGGGGGATCTGACCGCGGGATGCAGTCGGGCGATGCCCAGCGCCTGCTGCCATCTGTGCGCCGCGGCCTGCGGGGGAGGATTCATTAAGGGGCTGCCTCGCGTGCACCTGTCAGCCGCGCTTCGCCTGTTTTAAATTGATCTCTACTTCTCAAGGACATTGTGGGATCGTAATTTTCTTATTACCAACTACTCGTAATTCTGAATTATACTCGACTAGTTACCTTGAGGTTCCCGTACGCTCTTTTACTTTTGTACCGTTCTCTAACCGAGTCCTGTTACCCACTATTCTGGTATTTTCCTTAAAACTACCTACTATACTTCGGTTTTTCTTTCTTGGCGCACGGGGGTGTGTCAATGAAACGGAAGATCTCACGGTATTTCGCGTCGTTCTCCGTTGTGCCGCCAGAAGTCGCATGACTGCTCTATACAGTCGCGATCATGCGACTACTAGCGTCACAACCGAGAACGACGCGAAATACCGTGAGATATTCCGTTTTATTGACATACCCCGTGCGCCAAGGAAGAAAAACCGAAGTACAGTTAAACCCAGATGGGATCCTCGGACAGAAGGTGGCACAGCCGCCTCTCCATGAGATGTCCACGCAAATAACCATCCACGCCGAAATCAACTTTCATCTCCGTTGATCTGTGACGCCGCGCGGCTACTCCCTCTAGCGTCCAGTCGCTTAATAGGGAGTTTTTGCTCGGCTTAGCGTACAGCAGTAGACTGCTACCGCTGCTCTTACGCAGATGCACATAAGAGAATGCGAAACTCGAACTGCGCATAAGCATAAGATCGAGAGTGCTGTCGATTGCTGTAACGCTTCGCCGATCAAAAATCTCTTAACATTGTACACATTCAGCATTCTCCAGCGCCTTGTTGCCTGAAATCATAGTCATTTCGGGACTTGAAGGTTTGGCGATGAAAATGAGTCTAGGTTTTTGTAGCAAAATCAGGCGCAGCTCGTCATTTAAGGCTGTAAGGCGGAGCCTCTCCTAGAGAAATCGCCCTCCAAAAGAAATTTTAAAATGTTTAAAATGTATTTATTTATTAATATTTTTTTGAGTTGTATTATATAACAATCATATCAAACTTTTTCTCTGTCGGTTCGTTAATGGCCGTCCGTAACGCATTTGAAGCTGTTAACAGGGAAGAGAGAAGCGTTAGGCTCCCACTTCATTCCGCCATAAGGTCTGTGTAAAACGAGGAGGCGTGACGTCATGCATTCACTGCTCAGACTTACCGGCGGACGAAGGCTGCAGTCAGGCCACCTTCAAGGGTGGGGCCTAGGGTCTGAAGAAGGGCATGCTCACCAGATAGCAGTACTAGGCAGCTCAGCGACTAGCATTGCGCTTCATCTAGTTTTTCCGATGTGCGGTAGGAGCGTCAGACTTATTATTAATAAAAATACAGTACAGACAATGCAATGCAATGCACTGCACTGCACTGCACTGTAATGTAATATAATGTAATGCAATACATTTGCAGCCTTGCCCGTTTATAAAACCACGAGCCGCGACTGAGCAAAATATTTAACAGCTTAAAGCGAGAAAAGTTGCCCTAAGAGTATAGAAATGGGCGGTCTCGTAGGGCATCGAAATCCCCGCCCATGTCGTGTAAGGACACTTGAAGCCTCCAGGACAATGCGTTGTGCGGCAGCGGACGGAGGGTCCTGGGTTGAGGTGGGAATAAACGAGTCTATAAAAGTTTTACAGCCTGGTTTTATGCGCATGCAGCTGACGTTCAGAAAAAGGAGTGTTTGCAGGCAGTTGGAGGACGCCTCTTGACGATTTCTTAGTCCCAAGAGATTTTGCGGACTCCCAGTTGGATCCAGATATCTACAAATGCAATGCTCGCTTACAATGAATCAGAATCAAAATCTGTTTATGAGAAATGATTGCACTTCTAAAACAAACTAGAACAGTGTTACAGTAAGTATTCCACTTGTGAAGTTGACAGCAATAGCATTAAACATACACCGTCTCGATTGGTTCATACCGTATCTCCAAACAATTGTCGCGTTTTTCTGACCACCTCCGCCTCCTTCCTGTTGGCCAATTACACGGTGCAATACCGTAATCATAGGGAGCACTGTCATGTGCACTTGCAGCATGAACATAATGCAATTAATGGCATATTCTGAAGCATTTTTGGAGGTAGCTTCATTTGTGGAGCAGAAGCATTAAACACCCACCGTGCATCGGGCATTCCCAATGCATACTTTGTGACGTCATGGGTTGGACAAATCACAGATAAGATTGCTTTGGTATATACATTGTTTATTCACATATATGCACATACATAGGTGCCGTACCATTTACTACAGGAGCGTTTGCTCCTCGTTAGCACCCGCTAACTCTCAACACATTGTTACATGAGCCTGACGCTCATATCCGGAAGCTTGCGGCCTCCCACGCACACTGGCGACTCGCGAAGGTCTCGCGACAAAAGTCCAAGGAACAATGCTCACCCTTTCCAGAGCCCACCCGCCTTTATAGCCTCGCTGTGACCGCGTCGGCACCCCCCCCCCCCGGGTGCGACTGTCCGGTTTGCGATGCATCTGGCGCAAGTGTGAAGCCGTCCCTCCGGACCTGCACCCTGGGGGTTTCGCCCCCGCTTCTTCCGGCCCTTTTGATGCATTCAACACGTGTTCAATGCAAATGTCCACGATATCCGCTGTGCACCACACTGCCGCTGTCTCAGTAGCGGACCCTACAACTAGGTATTATTTGTAACATTATTTTGGGTAGATTCTGCCTGTCTCCTTTTGCTTTTAATATCTGCTCAGTAAAAATGTTTACAAAATTAAAATACATAATGGAATTCATTGAACGGACGAATTACATACCTACGGTGCTGCTCGCCTAGCAAAGATACACCTCTGGCAGTCATACCCATTGACTCTTAATCCTTACTCTTTGTGATAAATTTTCTTGACCGTCCTCACGCTCGTCCAGTTTCATTCACAGTTGTCTCCTATTGAATGGGTCTCTTACTCAACTTTTTCTGGAAGGAAAAGTCCCGAAACCAGTCTCGTTAGAATGGCGGGTTATTTTCGGGAAGTTGATCCAAGATCGCTGGGAGCGTGAGTCTGAAAATTCGTACGGCGGACGGGAAGGGTCCAGCGCGCAGGTTTGGCCCCGCGTCCTTAGGCAGCGGAAGCTGAGGCTGCGAGAGGCGCGAGCGACCGCGTGCAAGCCGCTCCCAGCGATGGCGTCCCGCAAGGACCCGTCTAACCACGCCGTGTCCAGCAATAGCTGCACCTTGAGGGCGCTGTTGCCTTCCTGGACAGCTCCTAGCTGCTCCTGGCTGCAGCCACGCAGGAATGAAGCACGGCTCAAATGTGAGTCGTTAAAAGTGGTGTCAGACTGCACGTAAATCAATTGTTATCCGATTGCAGTTAAAATGTTAGATTGTTCAAAGCACGGTTCTTAAAGCAATGATTTTAAGAAATAATTTTATATCGATTAAAAGCACTTTGGATACAAATTCACGAAGCTATGGCTATTTGAAGTGTCTCTTTCTATGGTTTTAACACAAAATCAGCCACATTCCGACTAATGTGACACATTGTAGATGAAATAAGTAAAGTTTTATAATCAGCAAATTATAATGGTCACCACTCCATCCAAAAATCCGTTCAAAAGCTATTAAATAATTACTCCTCATTTTAAAAATTATGGCGAAAATACGCAAAAAACGGTATTTATAGTCGTGGCACCACTAAACCCATTTTAAATACAGTTTCTGTAGTGCAGATGCTCATACATTGAAAGCTATAGTTTTCTCGCTAAGCTTCGAATCTATTTTTGTTGATACAGCGTAATATAATCGTACATGTATGTTAAAATGCATGTATGTATATCAAATCATCAGGAATAGTGCTCGATGCTGAAGTGTGCGTGAGACATGGAAAACACGACTTCCCGTCGCCTACTGACTCGCGACCCGAGGTCGGCGCATTTCATGCTGCTCCCGGAAAATTGAGATCGACTTCTCACGCTACCTTCTCATGTCGGCCGTGTTCTGGACTCGCGTGTCAAACCCAAGGGTGAGAAGAAGCGATTCTGAATGTTTCCAATGTGCCCTACTTGCGGGAGGAACAACGTGGGTTTATTCATGTGTTCATTGTACCCAGTAAATCAGTTTCCTTAGCAAGGAATGAGTTGGCTTTTATTTGATTCTTTTGATTAGAATGTGTAGTGAGAAATGAAAAATTAGTTACAGAAACGATTTTCTCACTCAGTACTAATGCACATAAATCCTCTGGAGGTTTCTTGGATCATAAGTTTCGTAATTTTAAATGCATAAACTTACTTGTCGGCCCTATGGCCGAGACCGTTAAGGCAGTAGTGCCGTAGTGATGTCGGATCCAGGGGCCGTTGATTGGAGTCCCGCCTCGGGCATGGTTGTATGTGTTCGTCCTTTCACCCCCTATCATCAACATTCCGTTTCATCCTGATACCATAACGTTAAATCCAATAGTAGTCGCCAATGACTAGCAGTTGATGCGACCTTAAATAACGCGCGCGCGCGCACACACGCACGCACGCACACCGACACCGACACCCACACCCACACACACACACACACACTCACATTCACACACTCACATTCACACACTCACATTCACACACTCACATTCACACACTCACACACACACACTCACACACACACACTCACACACACACACTCACACACACACACTCACACACACACACTCACACACACACTCACACTCACACTCACACACTCACACTCACACTCACACTCACACTCACATTCACACTCACACTCACACCTTACAAACCCAACAGTACAGAACGTGATGCAGGCGTAATAAAAATGTAAATCTACTAAATAATGTTAAATAACAGAGTTAGGTATCAGTGATAAGCGAGTTAAAAGAAATGTTGCAATTCCTTAAAACCTATTTTAGCTTTGATCATCCGTTCTTTACTTTTAGAACATTATTCTTTCTGCTAATATTACTTAGGCGTGTTGTAGAGCCATGGAACACAGGATTGTGTGAAATTTGTATTTTCTTCTTTTTAAGTAGAGTGATTTGTAATTGATTTATAGGTTTCTGAACTGTTCCGGCGGGAGAATCTTTATTCACCTTCTTATCGGCCTTCATGTAATAAGTGTGACGTCATGGGTACTGACAGCGAACACACACGAGCTTTCATATATAGTTATATTTATAAAACAAATATGTACATTTTAAATAGTTACACTTTATACAATAGCTCTGCTCTTTATACTACCCCCTGATCACGGGAGCGTTCCAAAGCCGATTAACAATCGGTTTAATTAGTGGCACTCGCCACTCGTAAATTCGAAGCGCGCACAAAGCCAAGCTTCCGTGACTGGATGTCACACTCGAACACAAAGTTCTTACAGACGCATCAATCAATGATGTCCCTTGATTGCAGGATCTTAACCGATTGATGATCGGTGTGAGTCGTGGATCTCAACCACACCTCACTCGGAGCTCGCACTCAGCATCACTTCCACGTGACCGCAGTCACACCTGGGACACAAAGTCCCCACAAGCGCGTCAACACGTGACTTACCTCGCGAGCCCTGCTCGGCGCTGCACCGCCCTGGCGCAAATTTGTGCATCAGCACGAGGTCCTCACTCTTTCTCCAGAACCCGCCCACTGGCTTTGTACACTCTCTCATATACCTGGGGCTCACGTGACCTACGTCAAGCCGCCAAATAAATTTAATATAACATTTATATTTAAAATAAAATAAAAGGAGGGAAAGTAAATGAATTTATAACATTCTCGGGTAATCGAAAAATGCCTTAAATTGTAATTTATAAGCCTAAAAATGATCCACGTTGTAATCAAATATATATGTTTTGTTTTGTTTTCTGTAACATCGACAATTGGCATGTGAAAGAGACCTAACCACGTACGGTAAGGCAGGCTTCCTTCCTCACCGTTCCAGATGTTCTTTATGGTAGGTAAGATCTCAATGTGGGAAATGGGAGGTTATCAATTTGCCTTTCGAGACGTGTTATGGTTGAATTGCGTATCTGGACTTGCACATAACGCATACTCCTGATGCACTGCTCACCTACTAAAATCTCCGAAGTGTGTGGGGTCAGCCGGGGGCGAGGTGCCTATTTGAAGCTGCTTTTCCGACATTTTTTGCGTATACCTCCATAACCATCAAACACACTGAAAATTATGTTATATATAAAATTAAAGTAGATAAAATTTCCTACAAAAATGTTTTTATAAGATTTGTTATAACTGCACTGAACTTATGAATTATAAGGGAGATAACTAGGGACTTGTAAACAAAAAATAAGAATTTTTCAACTCTATCTCTAAAATGGTTAATTTTACAACAAAACCTTATAGGAACTTTCTGTAGGTAATTTTATGTACTTTAATTTTGTAGAATATGACGTATTTGTATAGAGCATAATTTTCTGTTAGATTGATTGTTATGGAGATACTTGCAAAAAACTTCGAAAAAGCATCTTCTAACGGCCGGCACTCCCCTCCCCCTTCAGCATTTTTAGTATATTATGCAGTCGCTACCAACAAACAATCATTCCAAGTTTCAAAACCTCGGGATTTTTTCACTATTTTTTTATATTCACTGTAAGAACTTCGGTACTTCCAAAACCGTCAGGTTCTCCAGGCCATCGGACCGGGAGAGATGGCTCAGTGCATCAACCTGATGTCACTGCAGTTCCTCTGACCGGTGTAGTTCCAGACGTCACTGTAGTTCATCTGACCGCGAGGTCCTAGGTTCGAGTCCCGACGGCGGCAGGATTTTCGACACTAGCTTGTCAGCTAGGTCGAATTCAGTCGCTGTCTGGAGGAGAATTCTAGCGGCCGGCTGCTCTGATCGGGGGTTTTCCGTGGTTTCTTCGATCAACACCAGGCGAATGCCGGAGCAGTACCCTAACAAACGGGCCACGGACCGCGCGCGATCTTTCCTTCCTCTTCCTTGTTCTATCCTCTCCTCTCAAACACACACTTACACTAACACGCACTACACTACCACACATGCCTGTAGACCGGTCGGGAGCGTACAGCTTGAACCGGCTGGGGCGGTGCTCCGCTGGTGGAGATACCTGTTTGAGGGAAAACCCCGCTAGTCGACGGTAGGTCGGTACCAGATCTCGCCATTCAGCGGGGAAAAGATCATCGCCACCTCCCGAGACGCACTACACTTACGGGACTAATGACCAAAGTAGTTGACGCGCCCGGAAACACGAATCAATCAATCATCAATCAATCCAGGCCATCGGAGAGTCGAAATGCGTAATTTGGAGTTATGAAAAATAAAATACATTTAATAGTTCGTTAAATTCTGTCATGGCTCCGGCGCTGCACTGGCCTAAGCTAGAGTTGGTCGGCGCTGCACTACACTGCTGCTAATGCTTGCATATAATCCAGATTTGCTTCCTTCAGCGTACTGCACACTCGGACATCACCATTACCGGTGTACTTCGAAGTATTTGCGCTTGTCGATTCTAGAGAGTTCAGTTATTCCTGAGAAGAGCTGAGTTCGTAGCGAACCCTACCGCCGCTCGCAGCGAACTGACGAATTAAAAGGCATCGCTGAGCGTGCAATATCGACCGCTAACAACGTTCGTTCATTCATTCGAATTGATTCTGTCAAGGTACACGCTTCCTGGCTCTTACGCTGCGTGCAATGTTGCCAATTTACTAATTGAACTGTCATAATGATTTGCCTAATGTAATTCAAAATTCAAAATGTTTACCTTTTGCTGATGATTTGAAAATTTATAAATCAATTGAAAATGAAAATGATTCAAACAAATTGCAAGCTGATATTAATAACGTCTACAAATGGAGCGTAGAGAATGATTTGTACTTCAATATTAAAAAATGTTGTTTCATTACTTATACACGAAATAAAGCATATCTAAGAACAAGTTACTCAATGAATAATGAATCATTAGAACGTGTATATTTTGTAAGACTTATGTGTTACTATTCAACATAATTTCACTTACCATAAACACATATTTAATACAACTAATGATGCATTAAAAAATCTTTAATATGCTTTAATATATTCGAAATTCCAAAAATTTCAATAACCCCTCAAGTATAATACTCTTCTTTAATTGTCTTGTGCGCGCCAGATTGGAACACGCTTCAGTTATTTGGTGTCTCCTCATTGCATATCACTTAGTACTTTGTACAGAAAAAAATATTGGCATTACATTTACTCTTTCTGCCGTGTGAGTTCCTTTACGGTTTGTAATGAGTTGAAATCTTTTGGTTACTACGGATCCTAATTGACCGCTACTCTCCGGGTAGGTATTTACAATAATCTGCCAGATAATATCAGGTGAATTTTTCGTGCATTAAAAGCGGCGCCCTTTTGTGACCATAAACAGCGCCGCGATGTTCTATTTACAGTCGTGAGGTTTGGCTGTTCGCCAGCTCCGGGTCTGCGTTTTCCCAGTTATTAAAATCCCGCCATTGTATGCAGTAATTCATTTAAACAGTGTAACTGTGGATATTGGTGGCTTTTAGCACAATCCATTGAAAAAATCAATTTCTTTGGATTTCTAATTAATGTTAAACGTTGTTTGACTAATTCCCTTGCAAATGCAGTCAGCATTTATAGGAAAAATACATTTCTTTATTTTTGCAGTATTGTGCAAATAATGTTTATACACAAAAACTAACGGTAAAAACCGTTTCATATCTTCACAAAAGTTAATGGGCAGGTTAAGAAAATTATTGAATTTTATACTAGTTTTAATGGGAAAGAAGGAACAATGAATAATGAAATGTATAAATGTGTTATTTTAATCGAGTATTGTGCTAGGATTACCTCTGTAAATCTGCTCAAACGGAAAGGTGAGTCATAAAATATGCCTCGCATTCTTATTGCTTTGTAGTAGCTACAAAATTGCTTATAGAGCACACGTAGTCTAAGAGATACGCAATTAGAACTTTATGGAATCTCAATTTCATATACTAGCAATGATTTCTCCACATCGCATTTCCTATAAAGTGGATTTCATTGGGCGCTCTACTAGAACGAACAGGTGGAGAACTTCGGCGTTGTGACATAGGGAAGCAAAGGCAGCGCCAAGAATTGCGAACAAAGAATAATTTTAGATACAGATTGTCGTACATTGTATTCTAAAGTAAATGACAGTCTTCAGTTTGAGAGCTAGACCAAAAAAGAATTTTAAATACAGGTTGATTCGGATTAGTAAAAGTGTAAACGTTTTAAACGTGTATTTTTAACCAAGAATAGCTGGAAACCAAGTCTCCTGCCGACTGTGTGAACGTGCGAAGAGACGATTCAGACGTGGGGACGATTCCAGCGCGGAAGCGTCGACAAGGACGAAGCCACCCCCGCCGGACGACATTTTTCTGAAGCCACCCCCGCCGGAACGCGGCCGGGCGGCGCATTTCCCCTCCCCTCCCCTATGTCACGCCACGCCACGCCACGCCACGCCATGCCGGGCCGCCGCCGGGACGGAATGCGGCAGGGGGCGCGGAGGCGCGTGGCCAAGACTGCGCCGCCGCCAGCGCCATTGTTGGGGGCGAGGGGCAAAACGCGCCGCGCCGCGCCGCGTCGCCTTGATAAATTTCGCTCATTCATTTCATGCACCACAGGAGTAAAATGCGCGCTCTTCTCTACATGTGGTGCGGTAGGTATACTTCGGTTTTTCTTTCTTGGCGCACGGAGGTGTGTCATCAAATTGGAATATCTCACGGTATTTCGCGTCGTTCTCAGTTGTGCCGCTAGGAGTCGCATGATCGCGACTGTATCGAGCAGTGCTGGCGATTTTGTGACTCCAGGCGGCTCAACGGAGAACGACGCGAAATACTGTGAGATATTCCATTTTGATGACACACCCCCGTGCGCCAAGGAAGAAAACCGAAATATAGCCTTCTACGAACAAGTTGACTGACGTGAGCTTGCGAATTCTTTACTTTCTCGCCTTTACTTCGTAAGAAGAAAAAGTATTGTAATCGTCCGCCTGAAACGGGGGAATTTTCTACCTAAAATATCTTTATTGCCGGGCCCTGGCAAGGAAAAAGCGAATAAATCGTGTTCTCATATGTGGTAAATTACTTCCTCTAAAACGTGATCATAATCCATTTTTTTCGTACTGAAAAATCGATTAAAGGCAAAACAAGGGTTAACACCTAACGTGTAAACCGTTCAGCCGATTTTCTCCAAAAGTTGATATTCCCCGATCGATTTAAAGGAACTCGAGGCCTTGCGAGTGTGAAACATATTTGAATTTTGGGGGTACTTTACATGAAGACCCAATTAGGACTGCACTTCCAAAATTTCCTCGAAGTACTTCCAATTTTTTTATTGATTTTTTTCTTCGGATAGTGTAAAAGACGCTACTCTTGAAATATGGCGCATGTCTCATTTCCGTTGTAATCTCTGCTTTTTCGAAAACTGCACATTTTTTCTGCTACAACTACAATAATGAAGATACTTTTTCCTTACAAAAATCTGTTGTTGAAAGACATCTTGAAATAAGGTCATGTGCAATTTTTCGAATATATGAATGGTTTTCACGTAATGGTGCGTAAAATTTAGGCAATTCTTAAACAATTATTTTCTCGAAAATGGCCTCAATTTTTTTCTTTAAATTTTCTCTTCGTATGTATTAAAGCACGGTAAAATGGATGGCGTGAGGTCATTTCCGCCGAGCTCTGTATTTTACCAACTTGCAAAACTACAAATTTGAAGAGAGATTTGTCTTCAACAAAATCTCTTCTAAAAAATCAGATCATTAAAAAAGGTCGTGTAAATTTATTTTGGAGAAGAAAAATAGGTAGATTTCGCATAATTTCTGCTTGAAGATAATGC
Organism: Acheta domesticus; assembly: GCA_031308135.1. NCBI lineage: Eukaryota > Metazoa > Arthropoda > Insecta > Orthoptera > Gryllidae > Acheta > Acheta domesticus. The sequence goes on from JAHLJT010000631.1 coordinate 242,135,826, forward strand.
ATGTTATAAAAACCTTTTTCTAAAAAAAAGTGACAAATTTTTATCTTCAGTGTTTTCTCCACGGAGAGATCAGAAAACGCATATAAGAATGGCACAGGTCTACTTTTCGTTGAACTCATTTTTTGTAAGCATTTCCTAACACATTCGTTGTCATTGTGAGGAAAAAGTTCTCTTATGTAAACATTAAAAACTGAAATCTGTTGTAAATGAGCTGTTGTGTAATTTTAATGTGGGTGGATAATACCAGACCATAAGAACTAAGCGTTGGGAATTTTTCGTAGCTAGTGATCATTAATATTATTCTTTTATGAAAGTTAAGAATAAACATGCCTTCTCAGAAACTTAGTAGTAAGAAAAATGAACGAAGTAGTTTTTCTATGTTGCTCGAATACTGTCGCGTGGATTTCCACAAATTGTTTTATAGTAGGGACATATTTATTCATATAACACTATCTTACAGCGTGATATTGAAGCTCAGTTTATTGACCATGTCGAGAATGCGTCTGCGAGCATATATCGTGCATGTCTTGAATCCTTCGAAATAAAGATCTGTTAGTAAATGAATAAAGGCCAATTTATCACAGTAATAACTTTCAAACTTAAGCACAAAAGCGTTTATCTGTTTCTAAAGATTCAGATGATACGCCAGAGAAAGAAAAAGGAAGAGAAGAGGAGCAGTGACCCAACCTCTCCACTCCCCGCGAGCGACGTGACGCGTAAAGCATCGTGATTAATAGTCGGTTTATCAGATCTCTTTGCTTCCACGTCCTCCGTGAATTTTCAGAGAGAGGGGGGGGAGGGGAGACGGCGAGCGGTCTTGCTCGCGCCCCGGCCGCTTTGTCTGCGCGGGGCCGCTTCCGACGCCCCGCGCCGGCGCCCCGCGCGGTGAAATATGGCTTTGTCCTGACCTGAGCTGCGTGTGCTGTATGTACCGCTCTGGTTCTCGCGGACAAAGATAAATAATTTTCCGACGCGTTGCGAGGCCGTGAGGGATGGCAGTTTTTAAGTAAAGAAATTTGCATATACATTAACACATAAGCACGTTTGTGAATTGTCGTTTATATTAAATTAGTTATTACTACATCATTCATGCATTGTTATTATTGCGTTTTTAAAACCTTTACTTGGTGTGCATTTTTATTTAATTAATCATTTAATTAATTTTGTTTAATTAATATTTTTTATTGTTTACATCAAATCTAAAATTCCACGAATGTTCTCGTGTCACTTCGGAGTGAATAGTTGCGTAATTTATTCGCCAATTCCCAATTTTTGAGTCATAACATTTATTATTTTTTGTTGCAGTACTTTTAGGTCGTTTTGTAATCCTTTCAGAGTCTTCTCCTCAGTTTGCTCGTGTTCACACTTCTCGATTAGGAGGGGGACCGTCGGCCATATTCGCTTTGATTATCTGCAGTCACCTGTTTGTAAGTGCCAAAGAACCTCTCAGACATCTCGGCCCTATTAGCCGATTACGGGTGACGGATAACTACCAAATTAATACAAGGAAGGGGGTTGAATTGTGTTACATGGGCTTTTTGAGAATTTCACTGAGGCACACCGTCTGGTCTGATAGGTAGTTTTACCTGGTTTCTGCGATAAATACCAGGCGAATGACGGAGCAGTACCCTAAAAAAACGGGCAACGGACTGCGCGCAATCTTTTCTGCCTATTCTGTGTCCTATCGTCACCCCTTAATGGTACACTTGTATGCACTAGTACAGTACCACACACGCCGGGCGATCAGTCGGAAGCTTGGCACTTGTCCCTGCTCGGACGGTATCCCGCTGGAGGGCGATACCTGCTGGGGGAACCCTGATAGCTGGAGTGTTAGCCGGCACCGGATCTCACCAACCAGCGGGGAAGATCACCGCTATCTCCCGAAAAACATTCACTACACCTACGGGACTAACAACCTTAGCTCTTAAAGCTCTCGGAAACACGAAATAGTCTATTAGTTCACGGAGGCGGGATTGGAACCAATGACCCTCGAGCTGAGGTAGTTCTCAACGCACCGACGCCACTGACTTACGGATATCCGCTACCTAGACCAGCTGTAAAGTGTCCATATTTCATTAGAAGTATTATTCCACAAAATGGATGAAAATTCTTTTTTGTTCAGATGAAAAAGAGAGGAATGAAAACTGTTTTGTTCAGCGGAATGCAGTAGAACTTCTAAAAGTAAATCAGAGAAAATTGCCGGTGTTTTAATACTTAAAATTAATATTATGGAAGCGTTCTGTCGCTTTTAATATTTTTTCTTTAATACATACTTTCAACCTTCAAAGGACATTTGATTGGTGAAAAATCCAATGTTTGTCTGTCCAGAGTTGGACACAGAAAAATGTATCAGCGTACTCTCAATCATCTCGACTGAGCGAAAAAAAGGAGCTTGAGAGAAGGCTGAATTTTACAATTCGGCGTGTGCAATATAAAAATTAATTGTAGAAAAATAGACCTTTTATGTGATGGATGGAACTGCAAATCTTTAACAAACATCAATGTAATATAACTTGATATATACTCGAGCACATGTCAAATAAACGATGAATATTTTGATGTAGCATTCTCTCTTTTGTGGTAAAATGTTGATAACAAATCAAAAAAGAATAGTAGGTTTGAAAGAACACGTGTGGACTCGTAGAAACAGCGGTTTACAGTTGAAATTCGGCGACCAAATGTGGGAATGGTGTTTATTTAACATAAATGAATACCGAACAGAGATGGCTGAAGTTGATTCCCTTGAAGGCATCTGGGGCAAATGCCTATAATCCTTTCAGCTTCATGCCGGCTGTTCTGATAGTAATTTTCCGTGGTTTCTCCATCAATAAGGGCAAATACCGAAGCAGTACACTGCCTAAAGGGCCATGGACCGAGCGCAATCTTTCCTTCTCCTTCTTTGTCCCATCCTCACCTCTTACTGAAGCCCGTTTTACACAGTAATTTTATCATCATTTTTCACCGACACACAAAAGCGGCGAACCAGACGGGATAAAGTTTGTGCAGAAAAATGACGGATGATTCATTTTTAGGTAGAGATTTGATCCAGTTTGACTACCGCGCTCGTAGTATCACTTTCTGAAACTTACTCTGGTTTGCTATGGGTCTGGCGGGATATGTTCCTTTTGTATTGTTTCGAAAGCGTTCTAAAGTGTTGAATTGTAATGTTAAGTGATTATGTGAGGAGAAATAAACCTGCACTGTTTTGTTAAGTCCTCCCGTTTCGTGCTCAGTCCTCATAGAACCTAAATTAATGTCTTAGCACTGATGCTAAGATACTTCGGTTTAATCGTGGGATTTTGACCGTTCGATTTTGCGGCGCCCGGAGGAAATATGTTCATTTGCTTGTCCCGCTGGTGGGAGATACCTGGTTGGGGAAATCCCGCTAACCGACGAGTAGGTCTTCATCCAACGGGGGAAGATCACCGCCTCTTCCCGAGGGAAAAAATGAACTAGAATTACGAGACTAATTATCTTAGCAGTTGACACGTCCGAAAACACGCAAGAATCGCTCTCAGCTTCGGCTTCCGCACTACTTCAGTTATTCTTCGTTTTTTCTATCATGGCCGATGACATTAGAAAACTATTGGGTCCTCTGCGTTACAAAATGAATCTTTTTAATTGATTCACGCAAGTGCTCAACAGGGCTCGTGGACTCGGAAATGTGCGTACTACCGTTACAAAATATTCATTTTATAAGGCAGGAGGTGTAATAATCACCTAATGTCATCGGCAACGTTAGAAAAAACGAAGTGTAGGATGAAACGCTATTTGGCACGTGCACGGTGTAAGATATATAGGTGTGTTCACTCCGTCTAAAACTGAAGCTTATGTTGACGCTAGTTCTCACAGTTCTCGCATATGAGTGCTGCAATCTTTGAGTCTTATTTGGCAAGGTCGTAATTGATCCATTTCGACAACTCTATGGTCAGCTGATTAGTTACTTCAAGTCAGTGATTTGTGGCTTGGCGGTAGAATTGGTAAAGTCTAGAGCGAACAGTTACGAAAATGGGTAGAAAATGTTTTGTAAACTGTGTAATAGCCACAGTTTAAGATGCCATCTTAAGATGTATATCTTACACGGTGACCCAAACCGATCGTGCGCACCGTACGGACAAGCGAGGATCTAGCATTAAACTGGCTTCAGAAAATTTGCCCCAAATTTGCGGCTGGTTGACACACCTAAATATCTCACACCGTGGCCCGGGTGAGGCTCGTGTCCGAGGAGCGTCCCACCTGCTTGGGTGAAGCCGTGCCGTTGTCCGTAGCCGGTGGCCGTCGCCGCCGCGCCGTGTGCGGGCGGCGCGCGCGCCGGTGCGCGTCCGGCGGAAGAGCGTGCAGCGCGGCGTCGCCTTGCACCCATCGCGTAACCCAGTCAGGTCCCCACAGGCCGCTCCGGGCGGCGGAAGCGGCAGCGCGGGCGCGGCGAGGGCGGGGGCGGTGCCGCGTCGCATGCCGATGCGCAGCGCGCCGCTCGTCCGGCGCAGCCCCAGCCCCAGCCAGGCCTCTCGCTCGCCCCCACCCGCCCCCGGCCCGACCCCGACCCCCACCCCCGCCCCCACCCCGCCCCCACCCCCACCCCCGGCCCGACCCCGACCCCCACCCCCGCCCCCGGCCCGACCCCCACCCCCGCCCCCGGCCCGACCTCCACCCCCGCCCCCGGCCCGACCTCCACCCCCGCCCCCGGCCCCACCTCCACCTCCGCCCCCGGCCCGACCCCTGCCCCCGGCTCGACCCCCGCCTCCGGCTCGCCCCTCGCCCCCGCCCCTGACCCCCACTCCCACCCCCGCCCCAGCCCCCGACCCCCACTCCCACCCCCGCCCCGACCCCCACTCCCACCCCCGCCCCCGCCCCAGCCCCCGACCCCCACTCCCACCCCTGCCCCAGCTCCCGCCCCACCCCCACCCCCGCCCCCACCCCCCATCCCCGCCCCAGCCTCCTCCCCCGCCCCCGCCACGACTCGCGCGAACACAGGGGAAATGTCACTGATGTTTAACATTTCAATACTCCCTCCTTTCCTTTCAATACCTTTCAATAGTCCTTCAATACTTTCAGGATTGATTGATTCCGGACGCGTCAACTGCGAAGAACATTCGTCCCGTAAGTGTAGGGCATGTTTTTTATCGCGAGTGGTGGCGGTGATCTTTCGTAGCTGGATGGTGAAATACAGTTCCGACTTATACGTTGGCTAGCGAGATTTTTCTCAACCAGGTATCTCCCTCTAGCGGGGCACCGCCGTAGATGGGACAAGCTCAAGGCTCCCAATTGATCTCCCAGCTTCTGTGGTTGTTGCATGGAAGTGTGAGTGTGTAAGTGACGGGTGAGGATAGGACAAGGAAGAGGAAGGAATGTTCGGGCGCGGTCCGTGGCGCGTTTGTTGGGGGACTGTTCAGGCATTCGCCGGGTATTGATTGGAGAAGCCACGGAAGACTACCGATCAGAGCAACTGGCCGCTGGAAGTTTCTTCCATACAGCGGCCTGAACTCGACCTAGCCATGTAGCTAGTGGAAAATCCTCCGTCAGGCTTTGAACAGTACGATCTCCTGGTCAGAGGGACAGTAGTGACCTCCTGAGTATCCTAAGCCGGAAGTCTCCTCCTTAGGGAGTGCCATAAGAATGCCCCTAAAGTTATTCAGGTCCGTTGGAAAGAGCTGATGTGATAGTTTTCTGAACGAAAAGTCGGAAGAGGATGTGGATACCTTTCACATTTCGTGTACGTAAGTGGACGTTAAAACACCTCTTGGACGGTAACAGATTTTTCATACCGTAGAATAACATTGAATTTTGTTTTTGATGGTGTATTAATAAATGACACATTTAGCTTTGTAGTGCAGTACGCTTTCTGAGGCCCATTTTTGTGCTGAAATTTCGTAACTGTAAATTATGAAGAATATGTTAACCATCAATACGACGTACGTTTTGTAGCAACGAAACCATATATAGTTCTGCAGAAAAAAAAATTCAAAATTTAAAAAATATTTGTTTTGACGAAATCGTTGTATAGATGCAAGCCAGCGCATCCCTTAATACTCGCTATCTAATTCTACTGCATCCAAAACATCTACTGGAATTACACAATCTTTCAAAATACTTTCATCATTCTGCAAACTATACTCTCCAACTTTGCATTTCCTCTTCTTCTTCTTCCTCTTTTTCTTCCTCTTCCTCCTCTTCTTCTTCTTCTTCCTCCTCTTCTTCTTCCTCTTCTTCTTCTTCCTCCTCTTCTTCTTCCTCTTCCTCCTCCTCTTCCTCCTCCTCCTCTTCCTCCTCCTCCTCCTCCTCCTCCTCTTCTTCCTCTTCTTCTCCCTCCTCCTCTTCTTCTTCTCCCTCCTCCTCCTCTTCTTCTCCCTCTTCTTCTTCTCCCTCCTTTTCTTCTTCTTCTTCTCCCTCCTCTTCTTCTTCCTCCTCCTCTTCTTCTTCTTCTTCTTCCTCCTCCTCTTCTTTTTCTTCTTCCTCCTCCTCTTCTTACCGGGAGCGATGGTTCAGTGCATCAACCTGATGTCACTGCAGTCCCTCTGACCGGGAGGTCCTAGGTTCGAGTCCCGACGGCGGCAGGATTTTCGACACTAGCTTATCAGCTAGGTCGAAGTCAGTCGCTGTCTGGAGGAGAATTCTAGCGACCGGCTGCTCTGATCGGTAGTTTTCCGTGGTTTCTCCGATCAACACCAGGCGAATGCCGGAGCAGTACCCTAACAAACGGGCCACGGACCGCGCGCGATCTTTCCTTCCTCATCCTTCTCCTACCCTCATCCCTTACTTACATACACACTAACATGCACTTCACTACCACACATGTCGGGAGACCGTTCGGGAGCTTACAACTTGTCCCGGCTGGAGCGGTGCCCCGCTGGTGGGAGATACTTGGTTGGGGGAAAACCCCCGCTAGTCCACGGTAGGTCGGCGCCAGATCATCGCCATTCAGCAGGGAAAAGATCATCGCCACCTCCCAGGGAAAACACGCACTACACTTACGGGAATAATGACCTGAGGCGTTGACGCGCTCGGAAACACGAATCAATCAATCAATCAATCCTCTTCTTCTTCCTCTTCAAGTAACTCTTTTTCCTCTTCCTCTCTGTGACTTCCGCACTACTTTGTCCTTTGTCAGCATAATTATTGTTTGGGAATGAATATTTCATTGGATGTAGTGTCTAATCCTTAATTCTGAATTAATGCTGAAACTCGCTGGTTGGAATCTCCGGAACCGTAGTGCGGCAGGGCAGTTCGCGCCCGGTGGCGCCTCGAGCGCTTTGGCGGAGGGCCAGGCGCTGCGCCGCGCCGCGCCGCGCCACGTCCCGCCGGTTGAAGTCCAAAGCGGATCCGCTGTTTGTGGCGGCCGTAGGTGGTTCAGGAGGGTCCTCAAAGCCTCAGAACGCTGCGCCTAGAGTTGGCAAAATAAAGCGTTCTGTGAAGACAACAGCAGCGGATGCACTAGATGAAACTCCCGCGATAACGTTGGTCCAAACGTATGAAGCCATCCAAAAGAACGGTGTTTGCTTCTTGCCCACTCCCCTGCACTACCCCAGCTGTGCGCGTACGAATACGCGAGGTAAATGCAGATTTGCGTGCGTGTGAGCGAATGTATTGACACTGAGGAAAAGTTGTGAAGCAAGTGTCGCTTTTGAAGGATCATTTGTGTTCCAAGCGAGCTCGGACGCCCGGGTATCGAAGCCCGGTATCAAACCTGCCACCTACCAGACCCGTTCTGTCGCGGGAGCGTGAGGTTGATCGGGGGTTCGCGGCGTGGCTGTGGCCCGCGGGCGTCTAATATATCTCGACGGGGTCGCTGACCCGGCGTTCCGGGTTCGACTCCCTCTCAAAGCTGCTGTTGTGCTGTACCGCCCTCAGTGCAACTCGGAGAGCAGTTTCTGCTCTAGTGCCGAGGCGATTTGTGCTCTCACAATGCATCAGTGGCAAATTATGGTTTAGATTGGCACAAAACGAATGACGTCTTCCTTCTGCGATTCCCAACCTCTAGTCTAAATTTGCTTACGATCGCGTTCTTGTACTTATTTTTTCCGTTCTAATTTCCATTACATATGGAGTAATGATTAGGTCTATTATCTGTTGAAACTTTTCCTATTTAAAACGCTGTTTGGAATTCGAAAATTACATCTGATTGTATGTTGCATGAGATATAATCACTACTCTCCTTGGGCAAACTAGTTATTCTTCTGATTTTCGGAAATATATGCCATTTTTATCAAAACATCATCTTAGGTTAATTGCTCATAAGAATTACTCAACATTGCTCAAAATGATCTTTGCCTCCCCATCAACTCAATTTTTGAAAACAACTTCAGAAATTTCTGAGATTGTGATTCGAATAATTTTACATTTGAGTAATTTTACATTGAGTAGAAATTGTAATTAAAGAAAAGCACTTTCAAACTAAAGGTGCTACAGAATGACATACTTTCTCGCACTAGTTAATTTTCTAATCCGTAGTCTACGTTAGCTTTTCGGGATTGCCCAGCTCTTACCTACGGGTCATTAGAAACGTTTCTTGTGGTTTTCTTAATTTTTCTGTCCTCTAATAGTAGAATTGAATTACTCTTCTTCTTCAGCATCAAGGATTAGGCCTAAAGACCTGTACCATCCTCTACAATGTTAATATCAGTCCACCGAGTCTGTAATCTTCCAACTCTTCTTCTGTCAGCCGGTACACAAATTATTATTTGTTTAGGGAGTCTGACGTATTACAATATGGGCCTTCCAATTATTTTTTTTTTCAGTTTTTCGACTCTTTCTGAGAAGTTAAAAATATTAAGTACGTGTCGTATACCCACATTTTTCTTATGATCTAATAAAGTATAATTAGCAACACTTCGCAGAAACTTCATTTGAATTTTTCTTTTTGATCTATTTAACGTCCAATTTTCGCATCTGTAGGTTAACATTGGGACGGGAAGCGTTTTATAAAATTTTAACTGAGTGTCTCTTCGATTTTTTAATGTTTTTCTTTTTGTTCCACACATTCTATGGAATCTCCTCATTTTGACATGAAGATCACTTTCAATTAGATATGACACACTTCAGATTAAGTAATAAAATATGCAAACTTCTTCTAAACTTTTATTTAGAACTGTTTTGCACCTGGCATATTCTGGACCTAAAGCCATGGTGGCTTTTGCCGGATTTAGTAACATATCTTTAAATGATATTGCGCCGATACTTTTTGCAATTTGTAAGTCCCTATTTGTAAATCATTTTCAGATTCTGAAACAAGTGTAGTCGGCAGATAGTTGTTGATCTGCAAATAGTGTAGTCTTGAAGCGCGTATTACCTATATTTATTCCAGGTGAAGATGATGTTTGCCATTCTTCTATAGCCGAATCCCTGTACATATTTCACAATATAGGTGATAATGGAGAACCTTGTTTGACGCTTTGATTGAGAAAATATGTATTGTTCTTGTCATTTACTTGTATTGTTATTTTTGTTTTTATAAAGATTTTTTATGGTTTGAATAAGATGGCCAGGATAGCCTTTGGCACATATTATATTCTATTACTTTTCTTGTAAATGGAATCAAAATCTTTTTTCATAATCCACGAAAAAGAAGTGAATTATAGATTGAATATTACAGAAGAGTAAAACAGTCTTGTATGCGAATTTTTGAGGACAAAGTTGCAGCCGTTCTAGGAAAATGTCCTTCGAGCGTGTCTTCGTGGAATTTTGAGCGGCACAATTTCGAGTTAATTTTCATAGAACAGTTTTGAACTCTCGAGGAACTTCATTCAGATTAACTTAAAGCATTTGTAATGTGAGCTATATTAAAAAAATTAATTTGTTATTTTAAATTTCTTGCATACTGCGTACGCAATATAGAGAAAGTATTGTAATATGAAGGAGAAAGAAAAAAAAACGGCAACATTTTTCGAGAGAAAACGTTTCATCGGGTCATGACATATAAAAAGGGGATAAATCTTGTTCCTATTTGAAGTAAATGTGTACACAGCAGTTCCTATGTAATTTCAATACAATAATCTCGTATTACAATATAATTTTCATTCTAATTTCAATATTTCTCATACAGTAGTTGATGGAAGACGACCAGCAATTTTCAAAAGTTTCTAATTTCCGAAAATTTCGAGAATTTAATAAAAAGGACACCTGTGCCATTTTAATTAGTGAACCTTTCTCTATCCGATAAAATAAGAATCCAAATAATTTGGAGCCATTTTGGGAAAAATGAAAATGTTCTTTAGGCTTCGTGTAAAGTACCCCCCGGAATTCAAATATCCATTTCGAATTCAAGTGTCTGTGGCATCACCCACATTGATAAGGGATCTCAATTTTGGTTACGGTCTAGATGTAAGCAGAAAACGAATTAGTATGCCTGTAGGGCTGTTGACGGACGGGCATATAGACATACTGCTGTAAACCAATTTTCCGATATCATGGACCTACAAAATGGTGGATTGTCTACACGACGTATTAGAGGAAGTAATTTATAATGTTCTACATAAATTACACTTACTTACCTTACTTACACTAATATAAATTACATAATATACTATTAAAATTTTTCTGACGTTGCGAAAACATCGCCATTGTGACCTAAATAAAGAATTTTAAAACATTTTTCTTAGGAAGTCAAAATAAAAAATAGACTGAAATTATTTTTTTGTCCATCGATTTGCTTCAGCATACTTACTTTGTAGAAGTTCCAAACGCCTTAGGGAGTGTTGCCAAGAAGTATTTTCCAGTGAAATCGAAGCCTAGTTTCTCTTCGCCACTCAAAGAAAACGTTTTTTGACTCCCGCCAACAGTAAACAAATCTATCGGTTTCCCACTAATATCACACATGTGAATTTTATCCTCAATAGATTTCACAACAGATCCATTCCTTTTGTTTTTTGTTCCTCCTCAAGAGGAAGCCTCGAAACCTTGTTCTTTCATTTCTAGTTCATTCTTTCGTTTCCATTATATACTTCACTTTTTATCTTTTTTATGTATCTTTCTATACCTATTTTATAACAGAGGCGGATTCAGCAGATCATTTTGAAAGAGGCCATCGTAGATTTTTGTTAAATAATAAACATTTTCTATTACAGTGTATATTAATTTGTAGTGTATACATACTATACAATGTTACTTTTTAAATAAATACATAATTCTAACATATTTAAATCAATTTTGGTATGGCCCGACATGCTGTTCTGCAATTTGTGGAGAATTCTTTACGTTTTGAGGGTAATTTGAATTTTCGTGAATTGCAAAAGGTTGAAAATTGTAGAGCCGGTTCTAAAAATCGGACCTATGCCATCTTCGTAAGTATTTGCGCACTATTCTTACAACTTAAAAAGAAAACAAATTGGAGCTATTTAAAGAAATTAATATATCCCATAGGTTTCACGAAAACACCTTCATAATTCAAAGAATCTTTTGAAAATTACAGGGTTTCGAGTTGGACTAAATCGACCAAGGAATATTCATTTTGGCAAAAACGATACGAATTGTTTAGGCGCTAGTGTTATTCTTAGAAACCTACATTTTGAAAAGAAAAAAACAACAACATAAAAACACCACGTTTTGGGACTGCAAAACATGAAATCATGAAATCCTGTAGAAAATCGATTGCAAGATTTAAACGGAAATGCATTGCTTTCTCGGTAACCCATGCTCCATACGTATACGGGAAAGTAAAAATCGAAATTATCGTTCACCTCTTTCCGCAGAATCGCGAGGATGTTAGTAAATCGTGGAGGATATTTAATTAAAGGCGCGGGGGCGGGGGCGGGGCTGGGGGTGGGGGGCGGCCGCCCTCCCAATCGGGCATTCCGCTCCGCCGCGCGCCGCGCCCATCAGCGCCGCGAGTGGCGAATGGGGCAGGTTAAATGAGATGGAACTATCTCTGGGATCAGGCTAAGAATGCCGCCATGAAGTACGGTCTTCCAGGAGAATGCTCCACTTGCTCGCCACAATGTTCATCTCTAGTATATGCCTGTGCGCGCATGTGAGTGTTTGTGTGGGTTAACAGGTTAGGAATGCCATCATTTCATTAGAGGTTCTTATTCCTCGCCTTAGTATCACCTCTTGGAAAAGTGCGATTCTATACATTTTAATTTGTTGATAGAAAACTTCATGAATAGTTCATGAATAAACATGACTTTGGCCTGTGTTATTTTGTCAGAAGAATAGGTTCTAAAGGGGTTTCTAGCTGTAGGACTGCGCAGTGGCAATGCCTTATCGCGGACACACGCTGGATATATCGGGGTGGGTTAGGGCGGGACAAACTACCCCACGGCTTCTTCCCTCGGAAAGGGGGAGATTAAAATAATGGCAAGGAAAATTGCGCGCGGAGTCCATGGCCTGTTTTATAAGGTCCTACTCCGGCATTCTCCTGGAAGTGATCAGGGAAACCACTCGTCACGGCGGTCGGTCTACGAAAATGATTTCGGCAGCCGTCACATTCCCCGGTCTTGAACATATAGAGTGAAATTCTGGCGTCTTGCCGGAGTAGAACTCGCGACCTCTCTAACACTGGCCGCAAGGCGTTGCCTTTACGATAGGGAACCAGGAAAAAAAGTGTATGTCAGAAAATGGGGTAAATGAGATAATTCCACGGTCTGATTCCTGGAAGTGAGTTCCATGTTTTGGTTTAAGTAGTATAAGATTCTATGTGCGGGGAAAAGAGTACAAGTCAATTTGTGCTATTATTGCCTAAGTGAAAGGTAATATGCCATGTTGTACTCTGACTTTATCATGGAAATTGGCGCAAAGTAATACTTTAACTTGTTTGGCACAGTGTATGTTAACGTTATTAACTATCTAAGAACTATTATAACTTTCCTGATAATTGTTTTAAGTTGAAAATATTGGGATATTACTGGTGTGACTGTCATGCAGTGTATAGTGTTGTGATGTGAATGCTACTAAATTGGTGGATCAATCTTTGGGATATTAGTAACAATAGAAATTGTACTTTTCAAAATATCTGCCCTAATGTAAAAGAATTTCCCGGTGACTGAACTCATGCTGCGATCCCCTTAATCATTTAACCGCAGATTTTGTGCTAAAGTATAGTACTTTTCAATAGCATTACTTACCTAATGATGCTCTTATTGTATCCGACGGTTTCAATAGTACATGTCCAGTTCTAAGTACGTACGAAATAGAATGTCACGTTTTTTAAAAAATACTTCTTTTTCAATATAAAACTCTTCCAGACAATTATGAGTTCAAAACATTGTTGTTAACAAAAGGTAAAAAGTTCTTTCTGTTGTTTGTCTCGAGATGATAAAAGGTTTCTCCTGAAAAATGTCATTTTTACTTCTTTTTCGCATTCTCTTCATCTTTCTCTCTACACCTTCGATAAGGTAGAGATTTTTTCCCTTAATGAATTCTGTTCCTTAAGATAAATTCGAAATAGTTCTGTACAATTTTTTTCGAAAATTTGAGTACTTTTCGCTTATTTTTGCGTGAAAATACGGGTTGCAAAGTACGTGCTGTGTTAGCACCACCGCAACAGCTGAAAGGAGCACGTCGAAAATTTACAGGGAGGTAAACTTTGCTATTAGTGATTTGCCGTTGGAAACACTGCGAAAAAAGAAGGTATAACTTGTTTCCCATTTCGATGTTGAAAACAAAGCGATGGATTTTTTCATCGAAAAATTTCATTGTGGACGTGTATGTCGTCGATAACACTCAGTTTAAATATAAAAATCTCCAAACATACTTGGGCGTTCCTTGCACCCACCAATGAATCTACTAATCGTTGGCAATACCATTCAATCAAAAATAATCAGCTGTCCTTTCAGTTTTGAGGGATCTCTTTTAAATATTACTCTTACCATGAACTAAAATAAAGTTGACATTAATTTTCGCCTTTTATTATACTTTCTTTAAGATTGGCATCCAAGTTAAGGAAATAATGACATCGAAATATCAACGATCCTTCATCTCTTTTCCTTCAAAATGAATTCATTATGAATATTCTTGAAAATGTTCTAAAAGAAAATTATTATTCCATCTTGCGGCAAAACAAGTAAAATTAAAATGGTGAAAGAGTACGTTACGATTCTTGAAGAGGCGAACTCTGCAGTCCGCTGGTGCCGTGGCGCGCGGCAGCCCGACCTTGACCCAGTGAGCAGCTCGGTCGTTGCCGTCAAAACTCCCCTCATCACCGCCGTTGAGTTTGGACCGCTCACCGGGATACCCGGCACCGTCCTCTGCCTCGCCACCATTGGCCTCGGTGATCAGGCTTCCAGTAACCAAGCACTTGCCATTGGTAATAAGTTGCACGCAATAACTCGTTCCTTAATCGAGCCTCGCATTCACAAATTACTGAACTTAAAATACTTCTGTTCTTCTGTAAAAAGTTTTTTAGTCCCCGGCCTCACGCTGGTGTTTATTCGCTGATAGCAATGCAGACATGTTCGTTTCGAGCTGGGAGGAGCGAAATGCCTCCCCACGTGCCCATTTGCTTCTAATTTACTTTTTAGCGAAAGAAACAGTCATATAATTTCTAAATTTTACTCACACTAGAATCATTTATTTACCTTATAACACGGTTCATCAAACAGCAAATTATTTCGAGAATTCTGCTTTTGAGCAGCTTTGAATTGTCCCACCAGGATGACAAGGTATCGGCAAATTGTGTATGTACGTTTTCGGCCTGTGGATTCGCTTTTATCGGACTTTCAAACAAACAAAAATCACAACTTGTAACGCAAATTTAACAATATACCACATTATAGAAAATGTAATGCTAGATACAATTATGTTTGTATAAAAAATGTAGCCTCTAATGACCTTAGTCATTGATGTCACTAAAAATAAAGAAATAAAAAAATCACATCTGCCCGATCACGGACCCTATTACTCGCTTACCCTATTACGACGCGATGGGACGCATAATCGACCACACTCATCACCAACACAGTTGCGGGCTCCTCTGATCTGGGGTCAGCAGAACGCGAGGCCCTCAGGACAACACATACATGAGACACAAGAGGCAAACAGCCTTCCCCAAGGCGGGTCTCGAATCCGCGACACGTCGGACCGAAGAGCGGGGTCGGAACCCTCTCTTAGCCACCTCGGCCAACCAGGTCAGCATTTTGACACATACACTTTTAAAAACACGCTGGTGGATTCCGATTAGAAAACCCATGTGTCGCCTACCATCAAAGGTGTCCACGTAGTCTGGTCGTCTTCCACCGTGCAGCTTGTTCATCGTTCGCCCTCTGTGCTGCGGATACCTTTCTTTCGGGCACCCTTACTATTGCAAGTAAACCCTCGTTAGCACGAACTCGCTTGACACGAATTTCGCCATAACACGAACAAAACTTCGGTCTCGACAAGGGATTACGACAATACGGACATTTATAATACTCGGATAACACGAATTTTTATGACGCGAACTCAGATTATTTCGGTCCCTTGGAATTCGTGTTAATGTAGGTTTGCTATACTAGTATTACTTGGCCAAGGCTCATAGCACGTCAAATGTGAATGCGCCATTTTGCGTGGTAACCTTGAAATGCGTAATTTGTAATTTCGTCATAGATGACCGCTCACTTACACGGACGTATAGTATGTTGTGGTGCTTCCATCACTCTTCTTTATTTCCAATCGATTTTTTATTTTCTAACATCGTAATCTATTTCCTCCTATACGTGTACACAAACATTTATACCTTTTTTTCGTAAACAAGGAGGAGACAGTGATGTCGAGCTAGACACATAAGAAATGTATTTACGAGAGTGTTGTGAGGATCACGTCCTTTGTGGGAAGCGCGTATGCTTCGAATGGAAGGGGATCTTTAACGAACTTCTTTGCGAAGAAAAGCACAGAGAATCAGGTAAAGAGAAAAACCTGTACTTAAGTATCATTGTATGAGAAGAAAGAAATTTACAAAAAACTAAATATCTTTGACTTCAGATCTTGACATCCTCAATCTAATATATGAAAAATCAATGTTTGATGATATTTTATGCGCTGCCGTACCGATAAAAACTTTGTCAACTTTATGCTTGCACTTGCGCGACGGTCATAGACATAATACAATGGGAATATTTAGTCACAACGAACACGCAAAATGGAAGAGTTGTTGATTATGATTTATGAATTTGTGAAAACTTAAGCCTCCCTGAACAGATGCTCTACGCAACCCACCGCAACCCCCTCTTGAGTATTAAGCGCGTCTTCGCTGCATATTCTACTCCTGCAATTGTTAAATATCGGCCAGAGTTATTACTTGAAAGTAATCTCGGACACGTAAATCAAATTTCTCCAAACGTGTCATAGCGAATACATGCCCAAACTTGAGGGAGATCGTTTCAACAATAGGCTATTTGTCAACCGTGTCCAAACCAGGACGTAAAACAAACCCATACTCACGATAAAGTCTTACATCTATTAACATTTTTGCAGAGCGTAGCGTGAAACGTGATTAACAATCACGTAACCAGTAGCGTGTGAAGCATCGCTGCGTGATTAATAATCACGTAACCAGTGGCGTACATTGCAATAGTGAAGCATCGCCGGATCCGCTAGTTTACAAGAAAACGTATTTGTTTTTCATACGACTATGTGTAAAGCAAATCAAAATGGTTTTCTGTTTCTAATTATACACTAAGAACAAAATTTTAATCTTAGAACTTTCTTTTTAGCATTTTAATAAATACTGACCAAAAGCTCTCGTATTCCTTTAGGAATTTTTAAACACGTATACACAAAACGTGTTTGACAATAGCCCAGATTGTAATCACGTCCGTAGCGTGAAGCTAACCACAATACAAACTCATTGCTGGCGATGCTGGCCTTGGGCGACGTTATCTCGTTTCCATCAAAATAAACACCATGCGAAGCTGATTTTCCAGCTAAAAGTTGACCGAATGGTCACTGACCTCAAACTAGTTGAATTTCCATAAATATTTTAACGCTACAGAATGTTTTTTGCTGTGTTGTGATTTCAAGATACTCTCATTTATGTGGCTAGCTAAAGCTCACGACAAATATTCATACTAAAGAAATAAGAGATCAAGCTTTCCAGGTCTGTTTATTTTCTGTCATTGAAGTGTCCAAAGTTCATTTTTACGTCGCAGAATACCATAGTAATTATTTTGAATTGAGCTTCATTTTAAGATGATGTACTAACAGATCGATTGAATATGACGCACAAAATACTCGACAATATTAAAGCACTCAGTGTTCGGAACGCGACGCTTTATTTACAGAAAATTACTCCACTGTTTCACCGATAACACGGAGAATGGTGGTAACGCCAGCGTCATAAGAGGAGCCGCAGTGTATGCCAGACGTACCATTCTTCATGAAATTAATGGCCTTTTTTTTGTACCAGGAACATCTAGTCAACTGTATGTGCATATACTGGATGTAATTATTTTCGATGCAGCCAGCCGTTTCCGTTTTCTCTACTCGTTCCGCCATTTCTTCATGGGGAATTTGTGGCGAACGAAGCGAGCCACGAAGTCTACAAGGAGGAGACTCAACTCCGGTGTTGGAGGCATGGTGGGGGTATGTATGAAAAACGTCGGCAGCTATTTGAAAAATAATACAAAAAAAAACGAGCCCCTTCGCCTTCAGCGACATCACGCGGCGAAAGAAGGAACTTATCTCGGCTTTTCTCGGCCACTAATCGTCAAAATTCGTTTGGTCCAAGTGGGTCAGTTGGCGCCGATTACCAGGCGGTGTGCGGATGTGCTTAACCGAAGACAATAAGTTGAAAAGGAAGTAGTAAGTAGTAAATAATTTTGTAGAAAAAAATGTTTGAATTAAATTTTGTTTACGATGCTTTGCTGCCATTGGCTGCTTTGAAAGCCTTCGTAGTTCTTTCAATTGCCACGTGAGGTCGCTGAAGGCGAAGGGGCCCGGTTTTTTTGTATTATTTTTCAAGTAGCTGCCGACGTTTTTCGTACATACCCCCACCATGCCTCCAACACCGGAGTTGAGTCTCCTCCTTGTAGACTTCGTGAAGCGAGCTCTAGGCAGATTTCCCGTTTACCCCACTCATTCCTTTTCGCAGGTTACGACGTACGAAACAGCGAACAGACGGGGGGCCTCCAAAATCTGGATTTAAGAGCTTAGGACTCACCGTTTCTGTGTTACACTTGATTGAAGGGGGGTGGGATAACTTGCGAAATTTTTATAAAAAAATATTTAAAAATCAAAAATCATTAACGTAATGTATACATTTCTTTAAAAACCGGAAAATGACATTTCTTCGGACGTACCAATCTTAAAGATTCTGTGGTATAATCGACTCCTAATAAGGTATTTTTATTCGTGAAAAAAATATATGCGATCTTTTACTAACTCGTTAAAATTCTTTTTTGCAAATCAACTGAAATCACAGCCTCCTAAAGCTGATCCCCAGAAGGGTGCCCGCCGTCTACTGTACTGCTTCGTCCTTCATGGCGTAGGGGTGCATGCGGATAAATATTGTTTAAGAATAAAGTTTTGTGTGACTCGAGGTTTACTTGAGCATTATTCACCCGGGACATAATTCTCCCGAGTGAATAAAGCTCTACTTAAACCCCTTGTTATATAAATAACTATTGTTGCTCTATTAACTTTGGAAGAATACTGAGATTTTGTTTTTATGTTTCAGACGAACGAGAAGACGTCCAGAAAAAGACGTTTGCGAAATGGATCAATTCCCAGCTCATCAAGGTAATAATGAAATACTAATAACATTTGTTTCTTACTTTTAGTCTTTTCATTAAACGATTTCACGGTTTCCGTGTTCCTGTGTCTGAAGATACACGCACTTTGCCTATTGACCTAATGACCTACAACCTTCAGTGCAATTTTTATTAGTTTGGGTTCAAGATTCTGGAAGTGCAGTAGAAACTATCTCAAAGCATTATAACAGGGTCTCGCAGTGCGGTGAACAAATAAGAAAAATCCCTTGTCTTGTGATAGTGAAGTAAAAATCTAGGAATCCATATTGCCAACACACTTATCAGGACCACCCAAGAAGACACGGTCTGCCAAAAATTAACAGTACGTCCCTAATTTTGATGACAGTTCTTACATTTTTTTCTGAACCTTAGAGTGAATTTTATGTAGATTTATAAACGAATTTAGGTACTGTAATGTAGAAAAAAATTGTCATTTAGCACATAGTCATATTTAATCCTCTTATATTAGAGAACGTATTTCGACCAACTTTACCGTAAATGCATATAATTATCATTTTTAAGGATGAAAGACCAAAAGTTATCAAATGTGATGCACATGACAAAGTATCGTCTCATAAAAACAGCAAAAGCACTAAAAAGGTTTGTTTCAAGAGTAGATACGCAGAGTATAGAGCAGACTGGAATGGTGCACGATTATATTAAACCTTTCGGACGCGGTTTCTATTTTGATTCTTAATTATGACCCGAGAAAAACGTATGTAAAAGTGCAGGGTGCCACCAAATGTGGTCGACTTATCTTGAGACGCCATTAAAGATGATGGATGATAACTTATTCTTGTCACTATTATCTCTGTAACATCCGCTCCAAACTTTGAGAACTTTGTTTTAAATGAGTGGTAATAAAGTATTCTTTAAGAAATTTCCTTACATACCTTTTGATATCTCATACCGCTTTTGAATTAAAGTTTATTTTTTGAAGAAGTAAATTGAAAAGTTGTTATGGAGATGTAAAACGGGTAATTCCGAGAAAATATTTTGGGAGAGTTCTCTACGGCCACGGATTTCCATCATATTTCGAATGCCAAGTTCCACGTGACTCAAACACTTCTCTAAAGTTCTGGCTTTGTAGATTTAAAAAAATAATTTATTAACACAATTACAAGAAATGCAGCGTCGATGGTGTAATGTCGATGGCCACTGTATCAGACGGTTAAACACAAGTTCGCGTGTTCAAACCCGATCGAAGCCGTGGATTTTTGAGGGCGAAAAATCCTTCGTACGCCTTCCTTCGGAGGGGATGTAAAGCCAGCTGTCCCACGTTAGTAGATTTACTGCATGTAAAAGATATCCATCCATAAATGAAACCTCTGAAATAAATTCAAATCGCTTGTTTCGTCCCCCAAGTAATACCTTCTTTTTCTGCTAGTTGGTGAAAGGAGCGTAGCAAAATTTGCGTGGTCAGACGGAAGAGCAGTCCTCATGGCCTGTCTCGCTTAAAGTTAAAATTAGGCATCACTTTAATTCAATAAATGTAAGAAGTGTTATATATAACAATATAATTATTAATAGTTTTTGTGATACACTTTCCCAATGTCAAAGCTCACTAAAGTTCATTTCAGAAAATAAATCAGAATACAGAAGGTCAGTTAGTTTCTTTCTTTTTAATAAGTGACACAACACGATCTATCAACATGTTTTCTAAATGCAAAATTTCAACCCCCTACCTCCCATCATTACATCAAAAATGATGATCAAACGTGATAAAGTCGGTAAATGCCCTAAAACAGGATATTTTGACTATAAAGTAGTGTAAATTAAAATGTAGCTATTCAGCATAACATAGTTTTCGAAAGCTTAATTTGAACTTCATCTCTCTTGACGGTATTGTACAAAAACGTGTAAATGTGATGATTTTTGCAATAACGTTTGCAAAAGTTTTATAAAAATTATTATTTTTTAGACTAATCACTTTTTTCTGCTTGCAAATAAATGTGATAAAAATACAAATGGTAGAAAATTTTGTACGTTAGTCATAAATTTGCAGAGATTGTAATGGGCTTGAATTTTTTCTCTAACTTCGTACATTAATGGCAAGTAAATTCACTTTTCTAGGAGCTTCAAAATGTGCTCTGTATAATATGTTTTAATTCGAATCTTAAAAGCACTTTTCAATTAAGGTGTATTAGAAATACTTTTTTTTTCTTTTCCTTGCAAAAATCGTCAACTTTAAATTTAGTTTGTGAAAGAATGGCGAGAGCTAGGTGGTTGAATTAATATCTTGAATTTACTTGAACACTCGTTCTTTTCGGAGACTTTCCTGCAACATTCCCACTGAGAAGGAAATATTGTTTCCTAAGGTTGCGAAAATCTAACAGCCCCACTGTAAAACGATACTCGAACATATTAGCTGTATCTCAGAAACTTTCACGTATACACCTACTATAACTTCACGAAAGTTTGTTTAGAGACAAGGGTAACTTGGCGTACAACATTAAAACAAAATCCATGTTGGTTGCGCGGGGCACTTTCCCAAATTGACTTGGAATGACCCGTTTTAAATCTCGAGAACATCTACATTTCTCTTGTTCAAAACATGGACTTAAACTCACAAACGTTTTGATACTTCGTACCGTTTTTAAAACAATTTTTAAGAATTCTGTTACCTTTCGTTTAAAACAAAAAGTCAAGATCGGACCTGTGTTTACAAAGATAAGTGTTAAAATTGTTATATTCCGCCATCTTTAATGACGTCTCAAGATAAACCCGACCACATTTGATGGCATCCTGCACTTTTACATATACTGCAGTGTCTTAATTGAAAATCAAAAGAGAAACTGCCCTGGAAAGGTTTTGCACACTTGTACGCCAGAACGGCCTCGTCCAGTTGCTCACTAGTCGCTTCGCTGACGGAATCCACCGTTGCGCGGGATCTAAAAAAGCTCTCTCGAAGCCGATAAAGATGGCGTCCGATGTACACATCGCACTCATGGTCGCACCATTCCGTTTGAACAAACTCTCATTGTGATAGAACATACCGAAAGTAATGTCAACCCACATCACGAACAAAACCTCGGAACTTCATGCTGCTGGGGCGTAAGTTTTTCGGGACGTGGAAAGATGGTGTAAGTGATATTAAACTTGTACAAAAAAGTTGGTTAAATGTTTGAGTTACGGAGTGTAGAGAGATTTCATTCTGTAGCATGATACAGTAAGGCCCGGCCGAGCGGCGCACACTGATCAATTTCTCGTCGGTATCTGGACAAAAACGCAAAAATCACCTTTCTTGAAGAAGACTAAAATCGACATTACTTCGAAGTATCCTTTTGCTTGTAGTTCATTTACAGTTGAAATTTATTTTCTATAACTCGGGAACAAACATTTTTCAAATATTTTCATTTTTTTCTAAAATAATTATTTTCTAAATTCATTTTTTCGTTGTTGTTGTTGTTGTTGTTGTTGTTGGTTTTTTTTTGTTTTTTTTTTTAAATTCTGGCCCTCAAGAAAATGTGCGCATATAAATTTTTCCCCCACACGTCATATACAGTTTTTACTGTTTTTTGACAAATAAATAAATAAATAAATAAATAAGTACATAAACCAGAGCACACTAAATTGCGTTTTTGAACACACTGACACAAATGGGTACGATGTGGCAACGTCCAGAAGTCAGCCGTAGGTGCGCCTCCGCCCGTGCTATCTCTAGTCGCGATTCAGCAAGCTTGTAAAAAAGGGTCTGTACTGATCGCTGCATGCTCTTCCTCGTGGGAGTGCCAATGACGATTGTGGTGAAAGTTAAAAAAATGTTTACGTAGCTAACCTCATTGTTTGGCCAAAAAATGACTGCCGTTTATAATTGCGACAAATATCTATACTGAAATTTTTTCGATAAATACTATTTCAGTGCAACAGTAAAAATAGACATTATACATATGTCAGTTCATTTTGATTGATCTTCTAAGTATCTCAGCCAAATTTCGCTTTTCTATGACCTCCAGATTTCGAGAAATGATTTTTGTTCACCTAGCGAAGCAAAATTGATCACTGTACGGTGGTGAGGGGTGAGGAATCCCTGTGCTGCCGGTAGAGCAGAGCAGAGCGGCAGCCCTTCACACGGCGCCGTTCCTTGGGGCGCCGCAGGTAGCACCCTGCCCCCTTCAAACACTGCCACCACCTACGCCTCTCACCGCGGGAAGGGAAGGATTGAGAACCACTGCAATGCAGTGTCAGATGAAGACGGGTTCAGTGGCGCGTCCGAGTGTGAAGGCTGCCGTTGAGAACTGTGGCGATGCTAGTGGCGGGAGTTCCCTACCAAGCGCCGCTACAGCGTGACAGCGCCGCTCGTGTGAATACCTCCATTTCAATCAATGCTTTGCCAGCAAACTCGCCATGTGAAGGGCAAGGCGCTGGAATCCGGGATGACGTCAATGAGAAAGGGGGAGCATCTCCGGAACAATGGGTCTGACATGATGATTTCTGTCCAACGACAGTGCGCTCTAGCGGCAGCAGTCCACAATCTCATGATAGAAATTAAAGCGTTTTGCTGGGTATACAGTGTAAATCGAGAATACTGTGCAATATAATTAGAAAAGCATGTTAATAAGTTAATAACTAGTACATGCAGTTTTCATTCAACTATCTGAATATTCCAACAAATGAGTTTAAATAAAGGAAAAAGCTAGTTGAGTTTCCACTGAATGGTGCTGAAAAAATTCAGGACAGGAACAGCATTATGTTGGTAGTAGTTTCGCGAGAAAAATCTGGTGCACATAGCACTAAACATGCAACAAAGACCTACAATACAGTAATTCAGGTAACAATAATCAATGGTATGATATGTTAAGGGAAAGTGTACTTTGGACATTATTTTGCATTACAATATTTCTATTTAATGTCATGTGTGTTGTATTTTTGAAGAAATATTGCAATTTAAAAGAAATGATTAAATGATGATTAATAAATAATATGTATCACTGAAAACGCATAAAAAACCTTATTCTGACCAAAAGAGGTGGCTCAGGGCATCAAATAATGTCACTGCAGCTCCTCTGACCGGGAGGTCTAAGTTCGAACCCTGACGGGGGTAGGATTTTCGACACTATTATTTGTCAGCTAGGTCGAATTCAGTCGCTCTGGAGGAGAGGTTGACTGTTCTGATCGGTAGTTTTCCGTGGTTTCTCTGATCCACACCCGGCGAATGCCGGAGCCGTACCCTGGCAAACGAGTCACGTACCGCATGCCGCGATCTTTCCTACCTCTCCCTTACACACACACTAACACACACACACACACACACACACACACACACTAACACACACATTAACATGCACTAGGCTACCACACGTGCCGGGAGGCCTGTCGCGATCTTAGTGCTTGTTCCGGCTGGGGCAGTGCCCCGCTGGTGGGAGATAGCTGGTTGGGATCAGGGAATTTTTAGAAGAATCATCTAAAGTCAGGGGAAATTTTGAAACGGTTGTAAATAGGGCTCTGACTTTTGGGTGAATACATATTTTTCTCCCTCTTGAGTGTTGAAAGTTTAGTGCAGGCCTCCACAACGCCTCCTTCGGCGGGCATTCTGCCACTCCAGAGCCGGGCGCCTGCCCGCGAGAGCGCGCAAAGAGCAAAGAGCAAAGAGCAAGGAGTGAGGGGTAGGAAGATTTGCGAGGTGGGGACAAGCCTGACGATGATCCGCGGGGAAAGCACGGCGCGTACATTGAATGCTCGGGCGTCGAACGCAATGACCCATGCCGCAATATTATTTGATCACTTATTTAAATGGGTAATGTGCCTTGTTTCTAGCTTCAAGGCCCGTAAAATTCACTGTTTTATGTTCTACTGAGCAATTCTATGTATCGACATATTTTCCTTTTTTTTTTTCATTTTTGTTAGTCCTCGTATGTCCGATATTTTGCTCACTCTTAAACAATATTTTAATGCAATAGCCTTTTTAAACTACTTAATTTTAAGTAATAAAAATTAACAATTTAGTAATTTATTTTTCATCAGGAATCTCGTATAATCTCTAAATGATAGCAAAACGAAGAAAATTATGTGAGTATATCCAGTGGCATAGAGTAGTGGGGGTGGTAGGGGCTGCCCGCTTCGGGCGACACTTTAGGAGGGGGCAAAATTTCATAATAAATACTAACAATATCTTGTAAAAATTTGAAAAATTTTATTTCATACTTTTGTCGCACTTACGATTCGGACGGATTGCAATGAGCCGTGGATCTTTTATTACTTATTCTGTGACTACTTTATTAAATGAATGTGTAATAATGACTTGCCTCATTGTAGCCTCTGGCAACATCGTCTATAGGAGAGATGGCTCAGTGCATCAACCTGATGTCACTCTGATGTCCCTCTGATCGGGAGGTCCTATGTTCGGGTCCCGACGGCGGCAGGATTTTCGACACTAGCTTGTCAGTTAGGTCGAATTCAGTCGCTGTCTGAAGGAGTATTCTAGTGGCCGGCTGCTCTGATCGGTAGTTTTCCGTGGTTTCTCCGATCAACACCAGGCGAATGCCGGAGGAATACCCTAACAAACTGGCCACGGACCGCGCGCGATCTTTCCTTCCTCATCCTTGTCCTATCCTCTCCCTCTTACACACACACACTTACAGTAACATGCACTACACTACCACACATGTCGGGAGACCGGTCGGGAGCTTACAACTTGTCCCGGCTGGGGCGGTGCCCCGCTGGTGGGAGATACTTGGTTGGGGGAAAACCCCCGCTAGTCGACGGTAGGTCGGCGCCAGATATCGCCATTCAGCGGAGAAAAGATCATCGCCACCTCCCGGGGGAAACACGCACTACACTTACGGGACTAATGACCTGAGCAGTTGACGCGCCCGGAAACACACATCAATCAATCAATCAAACAAACACCGTCTATACTGACTCGCAGGGATTTCCTGTACAGTAAAAGACCGGTAATCCGAACTAATTGGGGCTGTGATCTGTTCGGATTCGGAAAGGTTGGATTATCCGAAAAATGTACCGTACATAAACATACTTATACAGGATTACCAGACAATGCAAGTAGCGTGCGATGTGAGAAAATGGCAACGTAGCGCAACGATCGCACCATCACATCGCATCATCAAACAGATTCGGTTCCTTTCGGCAAAATGTTACCGACTTTGCAAGTTCCTCTAAGTGAGAATTACAGAAACATGTGATATACACCGTAGGTACGATATACGTTCGATAAACGTTTCATTTCGACAACTTGTTTCAATAATTAATTAGTTCTATAATAAATAAATCTTTTCTTTACACTACAGATAAGCATTTTACTTTATTTTCCTTCATCCAAAATTTTTTGTGGATTATCCGAAATTTAGGATTTTGGGGGTTTGGATTAACAGGGTTCTACTGTATTTTATTTTGTCCTTGTATTGCTTATAAATAATACTTATCAAGAATGACTTCTATCATATAAATAAGTAACTTTTATTGACAGATTTTTTATGACGAAACCAGAGATGTCAACTTGTTTTGTGAAAATGAATTGAGACGGAAGCTGTTTTTCCGTTAGTATATCTGTAGAAATTCGTGAGCGTTAACAGCAGCTACAGAATTTGGCGAATAGGTTTGCTTATCTAACACATGTTATAATATGAGGCAGATCGGAAAGTAACGCACAACATTTTTTCTCCGCTGGTATTGCAACTGGAATGGTGAAATTGTACGACGACGTGATAGTCTGAAGTTCGTGCTATAGAGGGTAGTATTTTGTTTTCATGTGCAGCTTGAGCGAGTGTAGCCTGAACTACGAAACTAAAATGGCGTGCATGTTGCTGACGTGAACTTGTGAAGAGCAAATTTTGTGGGCCAAAAGAGCATAATCTAGTGAAATTCACAGGGCAATGCGTGGTGTAAATGGGGACGACTGAGTAGACCGTAGCAATATCTGCAGGTGGCGTTCATTCTTCCGAGAGGGCTTTACACCAACAAACCAAACGAACATCTACGAAAAGGGCATGTTGAAACGTAGCACGCTGGCAGAAATGTGTTGACGAACTTGGCGAATATATAGAAAAGTAGGTCAAAGATGTAAGGTCTTTGGTGATATTTTATTTTGGTACCAATTAGATTTTTGGGCAAAAAAAGTATTATCCGTTTCTTTCCGATCTGCCCTCGTACAATAATCGGATGATTCGAAATGTAATCTAGACTAGAGTGTGCGTCTGCCGATATTGACGAGCAGGACTTGAAGCTAGAACGACTTTGACTGCGGACTTTATTGTTACCACTGGCCACGAAAATAAATTAATGGGACCCTCTTGAAGTATTAAAATTTATTATAAAATCCAAGTTTGAAGATACTTCGCCGGCTATTATAATAATTCTCCGAATATTCCTTATAATTGCCACAAGCAATGCCAGCTGTGAGAGGCGTTTTTCAAAATTGAAATTGATAAAAATTATTTAAGATCAACAATGAGAACTTTAGGGCCAACCAGTCTGCCTATTGTGTCTATTGACAAGATAGGGTGAGGCTGGAAGGAAGAGGTGTGTGATGCTATACAGATTGAAAGTGCAATAAAAGACTTTGCTCATTAAAAAGTACACGAATGAAGTTTTACTTAAAGACAGACGTTTTGTTGTTAATTCTAACAATTATAATGTTTTTCAATAAAAATATAAATATTAACAGTATCGTTCTAGTTCTCATTGGAAGTCGATTTGTGTTTGACATTCAGTTCTCTTATGACTTAAACTTGTCAATCGTCAAGGTATAATCATAAGCGTTGTATACCTCTTACATCAATGTAAGTGGCATACATGTAAGAATTTTTGTAATAAATGTGATTATTATATTGTAAAAAACATGTATACAAGACGTTTTATTAGTTATCTGTTCAGTACAAAATAATGATGATTGTTCTTGCTAAAAAGGTCTTTAGAATTGCCAATTAGTCTTTTGAATTTAAATACCTAAATAATGGGGCCGTAGCACTTTCCTTCGCCCCGGGCGGCTGTCACTCACGCTACGCCACTCAGTAATACGGAAAGCGTCCGAGGTACTGTCTCGTTCTACTCAAATGTAATAGATGTTTATAGAAGATTTACGCCAGGGAAGATGAATTAATGTTCTTTGGGTACAACAACACATACATTTATGACAGTTGTCCTTCGTTATGAATATGAATTAGCTATCAATGAGCAAACCTCTCTGACAGTGTTACGAGCAATCACGAAATTATTACGGGTATTGTAAAATAGAATGTAAAGGGAATGCAGAATTGTTAAATACAAAGGGAATGTTAAATAGAATTCTTAATCTTTTTTTGTACGATTTTGTGATGTATTATGAATAGTTTTCATTGATTTGACATTAGAAATACGTATAATGTACTCGTGTCAGATGTGAGAACAGAAAGTAATAAAGATTATTTTTGAGGTTTTTAGCTTTGATAGAATCGTCACATTCAATTAATAGTTTATTAGTTTAATTAATTAATAGTTTATTACTGTCGTGATCATCAAACAAAAACCATTCATTGTTACAATTTTGTATTTAACACCTCACTAAATTTGTGATTGTATCGTAGCAAAGCGAACTACATTATCCTCCCTACAGGCAATTAAAATACTTGGGGTCCAAATCAAAATTGTATGTCTTATCCATTTTAGATTCATATTTCACATTGTCATCTATCCACAACAGACTTTTCAATATGACAAAAACAGGCAATATTACTTGAACTGTGCGTAATAGTCTGTCATCTTCCCGCCGATTGCACTTTCAATTTTCGCGCTACGGTTGGAACTTGCACCGCATTTGCACTCGCGTGGCTCTCGTGAGGCTCCCGAGGTCATTGAAAGTGCGTAATGCTGTGCAGGCCTGGTTTTGTGGAAATTCAAGTAGCTTCCCATTGTTTCCATGTAGGTAGTTGAGTATCACCTGCAAGTAAATAGTTCGATTTAGTTGTTTAAATATTTTCGTTGAAACAAATATTATTGAAAGCTTAATACTTTGCAGTTTGTGGATATACGATGAAAGACGTGCTAGTTTCGAATGCTGGTTGATCACACGTCAGATGTTACTGTGGGATTTCCCCGATTGAGTGGAGTGAGTCAGAGGGCCAACACTCGATTGAAGGAAAAGGGAGATTTTGCACGCCACAGCTGACGGCGCTATCGATCTTCAGCGCATGCGCAGAAGCGCAAAAGTGATGCGAAACTTGAACTGCGCATGCGCAGAAAATCGATAGTGCTGTCCGCTATGACGTGCAAAAACTCTCTAATAACAGTGAGAGTGATAACACGCACTCAACACGAGTAGCTTCCAAACTTCCTCAAATTGCACAGACGAAATGCGCCGAGTGATGAAGAGGGTGATCATGTTTTCACTTCGAGACTTCTCTCGATTTCCAGTGGTTTTCATATGAATAAATATATTTTTTCGTCGCTTTAACACACGTTTTTCACTTTTTATTTTTTAAGCCTTATTTTAACACTGTTTTTCACGCATAATAATTTTATTTTTGTAGCACTTAGAAATCCGGAGTCTAGTTATAGAACACCAGAACCCCAAAACTAGATATTATTTCTAAAAACAGTACATCACTTTCTTTGTTAAATTTCTATTTGTCGAGTTTAAGAACGCCAAAATCACGGAGCTGACTCATTAGTTTCAAGTTTGCTTTCATATTTTCTTGAAATAGTGTGAAATACTCAACAAATCTTATCAGAGAAAACATTTTTTTAAATGCTCCGAAAAAATAGGAAAAGGATAGTAAATTATTTTCCGGAAATGGGTGGTCATTCTGTACAGGGCGTGTTCACGACCCAACTTTAGGAAAGGTAGGCAAGGCTAATCGACGTGTCTAGACGGGCACGCAGCACACGGGTATATGTACGATACGCGACCGTGAGCCGGCAAACGAGTGCAGACGGCGGGGAGGCATCTTTCCTTCCAAGCCATCCTTCGTCCAAGACATTCACGCTCAGATATTCCGTATCCTTCGTCCAAGACATACACGCTCAGATATTCCGTATCCTTCGTCCAGGACATACACGCTCAGATATTCCATATCCTTCGTCCAAGACAAACACGCTCAGGTATTCCGTACCCAATCCCAGGATATCAGTTTCTACACTCTTTGGAAAAGCTTAACTTTGAACTACTCATTTCTGCGAAGTCTGTTTCCTCTTCGGAGTCTTCCGACGCATAATAGACGTTACATTTCGAACCTCCCCAAATGAACATTGAATTCCTAACACGTGAAGCACTCTAATAAAATCAGCGTATCCTGACCACAACTTCATAAACATCGAAAGTTCTTCCCAAAATAACAAAGTAGGATGTGGTCTTGATTGCCTTAATACCACCTGTTACTTCCGAATAGGCTCCCCTCGCAGTGCATTTACTAGAGAGAAATGCAGGGCCGTATTTCTAAATAGGCTGAGTAGGCTGCAGCCTAGAGCGGCAATGTTTTAGGGGCAGCAGTTTGGCAATTTATTTAAATTGAACGTGGATCTTCAATGAAGCAAAACATAATCTTTAGCATTAAAATATAAAAATATGAACATATTTTTAAACATTTTGATGTGAAAAAGTGATCGCTGATCTCCAAGAACTAATTAATGCAGTTCGAAACCCCTCCTTTTTTTCAACTAATCTTGAAAGATGTTAGTAGAAAACAAGTAGAAGAGATAATGTGATTTATGTACTTTATTGTGTAAACCATTAAAATTGTAATTTTATCTAACCTAAATGAAAGCTTTTGTGCTTTAATGTTTAAAAAAGATGAAAGAAGAATGAACTCTACCGTTTGTGGTATAAAAGAAATGTATTATTCAACTATGGGGGCGACAAATGGAAATTTGCCTACAGGCGGAATACTCTTGAATCCGGCCCTGGAGAAATATAGGATGTTTGATGCACTACCATTCGCCCAGTCGGCGTCATTACTGGAAATAGTGGTCTGCAGCAATTTCAGAAATTTTCTGGAATCCATCGCCTCCTTTTCTTGTGACCCCGTCACAATGAATATCTACTACCAAATTCATAGTCGAATGTTGTATCATAATAATTTGGTTTTTGTATCGAGTTTCTGGATACGTGTAAATAACTTAAAACGAGGTAGCTGACCAGTCAGCAAATACGGCCCTGACGAAGCCAGAGTTTGAGTTCTTACATTAGATAAGGATGATACGAAGCCATTTATCAAACGTGTCATTCCCAGTGCATGGCAAACTCAGTGGCAGAACTTAGATTTTACAGAGATTTTTCAGAGAGAAGGCCTCAGTAGAACCTTAAACATCCTGATCTCGTGCTAAACGCAAGATAATTATTTTCTTTTTTAAATTTATTTTATCCGATCGACCAAATGGCCTTGTAGAAGTGAGAAACTTTTATATTAATGTAATGGAAACTTCCTGGCGTTATTTCGAGTGATCTTACTCGGCATGTAGGTACTGTTTATAAACTTTTAGTTTGATTACATTGATGTTGGTTAATGATTTAGGGAAGGGGTAGTATAGGTAGATTTTTAAGGGTTTGGACGCTTTTAGTTAAATTTTGTTTTAAGAATGTTTGAAGATGACTTTGCGGAGCCTTGATTTAATTCTGTTTGGGGGTGTTTGTTTGTTGACCTAATTCAAAATGGGCTGTACTTGGGCAGGATGGTAAAGATAATTCTTCATGTACGCTTTTGTAACAGGGCTATTTTTTACACAGTACACCTGGTCTGCATAATCGAGGAACCTGAAGCTTCAAGGTGATTGAGGTTAAGGATTATAAAGTAGGATCTTAAATTGGTATTAACATGTATTTTAAGTAAATAAAAACAAATAAAGATGTCCTTGCCAAAATCATGATTATTTCTTATTGGAAAGCCCACACTTGTGACATCCGTTACTACATATAAATTATTTTTTCTCTCAAATAAAAAGCAAAGGAGAGTGGTGGTTAGTGCAGAAACTTATTTCATAATTGGATTAAACAGTATTAAAAAAATTAATCATTATCTATGGAAACGTAAGAGAATTTCGAATCACAAACCACCTATCTCTCAAGTCAGGTGTCTTATTTGTCACGTCCGTTACAGCCACCAAAACTTTTATAGAACTTAAACTGTTTTATCAAAATTTATGCAATTCTGTACACTGTTAATTTATGTTGAAACCTTCCTGTTTGTGAAAAACATATATTGGTATTGTTTGTAAAATTTAATGTAATTAACTTAACAAACTTGTCTTGATGTCCCATCCGTTACAAAAGAATGACTGAACAGTGTCTGCCTCTTCTCTCACGTATGTTATCCGTGTGACTCACCCCCTCTTTGCAATACATTCAGAGGCGTATCTACGGTATGGCAGACATGGCACGTGCCATGGGCGCCACTCACAAGGGGCGCTAATTAGAGATTACCCGTCATAACAAATAACAACACCCCTCACTTGAAGAATCCTGACAGGGGCGCAAATTAGATGATTGCCATGAGCGCAAATGTGATGCTTGCCATGGGCGCCTGAATACCTAGATACGCCTCTGAATACATTCATATCGCGCATTGCCGTGGAGCTCATTTTCGGGCACTGTGGGAAGGCAACAGGCAGCCACCCAAGGCATCGCTTTGTGAGCTCTCTGGGAGTGAAGCGTCGTAATGACGGATCCTCTCTTTGTGAGCTTTTTAGCTTCCTTCTGTAAAGTGGAATTCAAACCTTCATTTGGAGAGAGATTTTACTAATTATCATGGATTTTATTCATCAAATTTTCAAGTGTTCACCCCGCTTCCAGAGCCTTTGTTTTACAAATTACTCTTATATTTCTTAGGTTTTCTTCACTAATTTTACGAGTTGTAGTTTGTGCTTGGGAAATAAAAATAGTTTGACACTGGTTCTTACGATAATTCGACACGTGCCAATATTCTTAATGTTAAAGCGGCTTAAAACCTTAATCATGATCATGATCATCAAATTTACATTTGTGTGTCTCATTATTTATGGCTTAGTGAGAGCGTAGAACTCATATGAAGAAAATAATCTCTTAACAATTAAAATTCTGGTATCTTCTGGAATTTCTTGCGATGTAGGAGCACCTAGTTTGGTAGGAGAGGTACTAAAAAGTTTGTTAAAAAATAATACCAAAATATATTCAATGAAGAAAGATACAGAATTGAAAATATGTTTTTTCAGTATTACCTAACATTAGGGGGGGATTGATGTTATGGGGAAAACTTATTACGAGGGAAAGAAAATAGAGTTGTTACTATAAAACAAAACTATGTTCAGAGAAAAGGAGAGGGAGATGGAAAAGACACAAATGCGAAGAATGTGATTCCCTTTAGTAGGGGCTCTTTCTTCACGATGGTACATAAATTGAGGTCTTTATGCGTTTTTTGAGTATGATTTTGATAATAATTTCTTGTTACAGAGCAACCAGTCACCTGTGGTGGATCTGTTCACGGATCTCAGAGACGGCAACAGACTTCTCACCTTGTTGGAAGTTCTTACGGGAAAAACATACGTAAGTTCCTTAGAGATAAGATGGCAATTAACGAATTAAATTTTCACATTTTGCCTTGTCATCACAGTTCAGTATTTGTTTTTTTTCTTTTATGAGAAGGAAACTATTTTTTACTTCTAATCACTTAATTTTTGATCATATATACCTCTTTGACATTGAACAAATCTTTACGGAGGTATTTCAGAAAGTACTGTTTTTATCGCAGTGCATAATGACGTTTAAAAACCCATTATCATGGGTAGAACTCTTATAAAATAAAGGGATTGGTTCCAGTTATAACTAGAACTATAGTTCTACGCCACATTTTGGTCAAAAAATAAATAGAACCATGCCAATTACTTACATTCTCGGCACATCGATCATTACATTTTGTACGAGAATTGTTCTGGTGTGAGAATGGACGCTGTACCGCGGAGATATTTCTGCTCTACTTTGACAAATAGTGTCTGATTGAAACCTAAATCTTATCCACTATGAACCCGAACTGGATGGTACGGACAGGATTTTTAAAAGTTGATAACGTTTCCTATAAGAGAGCGCGCACTATGCCGTAGGGTTGGTTCATACCTTTCGCCATTTCCAAAAAAAGTTCGAAAGATCTTTTGGACATTTCGCCGTGGCGTACCGGTGACGTAATCGGCTAATTGGCGCACTTGCATCGGTTCGAGACGGCACAACGTTTAATGTGATGTGGTTATGTGTATTTGGTGTGGTTATGTGGATCGAACATGTACGTTTCTCCAGAATTAATAATGGATTTAGTTACATGTAAAAATAATTATTTTAGATATACTTTTATGTAATAGCTCCGTAAATAGTATGATAGAAACAAGGTGATCTTGGAAACTGTTGATGAACGAGACTCGTACCAAGTAGACCAGTATTTGTAAAAATGAAACATTTCATATCATAGTGATAGAAATTGTGTTTAGATGTGTTTAATTACATATTTCTAATGCGGTTTTACATATATTTTAAATGTACTGCTACTCACTAGACTGTTAGAAAAGGAAAAAGGTTTCCTCACGCATTTTTTTTCTATTTCCAGATTATTATTTTGATTTTGACTTTCTTGTATTCGTACGTAAATGCAGAGTAATGCACGTAGCTTAGTGAAAGTTATGAAATGCTGTGGAAAATAGACTTCGATATTTCAATGGAAGTAAACATTTTGGGGTTCTTTTGAACCGCGAAAGCGTTTTTTTCTCTAATATGTCCAACAACACTTGCGCCTGAACTATTCATAGGATTTTTACCAAAATGAATATTTCCCAAACGTTCTGGCTCTACTCAGTCATGCGGTTTTGAAAATATTACATTGAATTTTGGGTGATTTTTTTTTTTCCCTTTGGATGTACGTGAAGCTTTTGAAACATTTTCAATGTTGTCTCAAAGACGGCTACAATTTTTTTTTGTACAGGTAGCCCGAAATGCGCAGAATAGCGTGACGTAACCTTTTGGTGTGTTCTTTTGATTTGTCAAAAAATAGACAAATGCAGTATTTTTCAAATATCTCTCACCTCGTTGATACTTAAATTATGGACATTATTTGTGCATTATTGCATTTACGAGTAAAAGTGCTTCAAATTATCACTTAGGAAATACCTCGAAATCTCAAAAGTTTCCGATAATTTTTCAGAAACGGCTGCAAGTTTCGCAATGAAAATTTGCATAGAAAACCACGTTTTACTCTCCCAAAATATTATTAAAGTCGAATTTCCATTTTAATGTTAAAGGGCCGAGCAATTGCTCCTTCATTTAATGTTCTGTACAGTAGCTATCACGTACAATACAAGGCACAGAGTAAGGAGCAATAGTATCTACGAAACTGTCTGGAGCGTCCCGTCGCGCTCCGTCCAGTGCGCACGTAGTTTTTCATTTCGCTAAATCATGATGCAACTGATTTTCTAATTTAATCTGATCCTTTCGTGGCCGATATTCCTCAATCTTTCTCTCTCCTCTTTCCTTCTCTCTCCTCTTTCCTTCTCTCTCCTCTTTCCTTCTCTCTCCTCTTTCCTTCTCTCTCCTCTTTCCTTCTCTCTCCTCTTTCCTTCTCTCTCCTCTTTCCTTCTCTCTCCTCTTTCCTTCTCTCTCCTCTTTCCTTCTCTCTCCTCTTTCCTTCTCTCTCCTCTTTCCTTCTCTCTCCTCTTTCCTTCTCTCTCCTCTTTCCTTCTCTCTCCTCTTTCCTTCTCTCTCCTCTTTCCTTCTCTCTCCTCTTTCCTTCTCTCTCCTCTTTCCTTCTCTCTCCTCTTTCCTTCTCTCTCCTCTTTCCTTCTCTCTCCTCTTTCCTTCTCTCTCCTCTTTCCTTCTCTCTCCTCTTTCCTTCTCTCTCCTCTTTCCTTCTCTCTCCTCTTTCCTTCTCTCTCCTCTTTCCTTCTCTCTCCTCTTTCCTTCTCTCTCCTCTTTCCTTCTCTCTCCTCTTTCCTTCTCTCTCCTCTTTCCTTCTCTCTCCTCTTTCCTTCTCTCTCCTCTTTCCTTCTCTCTCCTCTTTCCTTCTCTCTCCTCTTTCCTTCTCTCTCCTCTTTCCTTCTCTCTCCTCTCTCTTCTTCTCTCTTTCTCTGTCTCTTTTGCTAATCACATTATGTGAGACATAACAACGAATAATTGAAAGTGAGGAAATTAACTCTAACAAGGTGAGGTTAGCAGAGGGAGGAGTGATTGGATGAAGATTGTTTTATTTTTATTTTTTAGACACTAATAAAGCTTATAGTGTGTTTTTTATTTCTTTTTGTAGAAACGGGAGAAAGGCCGCATGCGGGTTCACCACCTAAACAATGTGAACAAAGCGCTACAAATTTTAGAACAGAACAATGTGAGTATATGTGACTATACTTAACCCGTTGATATCATTGCTCTTGCAAGTTGCATCATTGCTTTTGCAATGATTGAACCAGTGTCTTAAGGAATAGTTCGTTTTTCTTTTGAATGCAGGCTGTGGCTACTGAGAAATCATTTATTTCGGTGTATATTCCAGGAGCGCCCAGAGAAAACAGGTCTTGGGAAGTAGATATACGGGGGCCCCTTATTTCAAATAAAAGTTACGCCCCCCCATTCATAAAATTAAGGAATTTCTCCTTGCAAAACAAATAACTTGCAGTGATTAGTTTGATTTAAAAGTAATACATTTTTTTCTACTCCATTTGTATAATTCTCTCATATGATAACTGCAACCATAATAATACATAATGACCCTCATTTTGATACAGTTTCTTGACTGATCACACAGAAGTTTACGAACATTGTATTGCCTATTAATAATTGAAAATCGTTCAAGTAAATGTTTCGTTCTATTATGTTCGTTAAAATTGCATTTAATATTGTTATGATTGTCAGTTTTAATTTCTTTTATAATTAGTAATTTTTACGCGGAATATTATTTAAAATAAATTAGATCGTAATTTCGCTTTCATCCTATTTAACCGAAGCCACCGGCGGCCGAGTGGGGCAGGGAGCTATCCTCTAGGAGGCCTTGACAGCATGCGGCGATATGAGACACCACCACTCTAGGAGGTGGTGCATGAGATCATGCAGGCTGAATACTGCATGTCATTTGCCACGAAACGATTCAATGCGAAAGTTTAACTTATAGAAGTTACTATAAGTCATAAAAAAAGGACTGTTTGAATCTCGATATAATGGGTATTAATAATCTCGTGTGAAGTTTACGGTATTCGCTCGGATCGCAATATCACACATATTAATGCCCATCATTACATCATCGTTTCATATGTTCTATTGTTTGTTCTAAATGAAAAGAAATTAAATCGGGGCCTGATGCAAACTGCCCCACCTGCCTCCCAATGTTCTAGGCGTCTCTGGTGTTTTGCAGTGTACAATTTAGTACCTGTCTTTTATAATATATCTGCTTTATAATGGCATATTTAAAAACGTATTTAACATTTTTTAAAATCTCAATTTCAGGTAAAACTAGTTAACATAAGTAATAATGACATAGTCGACGGCAATCCAAAGCTCACATTAGGCCTTGTATGGAGCATCATACTTCATTGGCAGGTAAGATGAATCTGAAATTTTTTTAAGAAGGATATGTGTAGAAACTAAGGAATAAAAGAATATAAGTCAAAGTGCAACAAAAAATATTATTTGCTTGTTGATAGGTCCATTATCACCTAAAACATTTGATGTCCGATCTGCAACAAACTAATTTGGAGAAGGCTCTCCTAGCATGGTGCAGGCGAAATACGAAAGTAAGTGTCTGCTATATTTTTTCAAATGTTATTCCATATCTCATTTTGTTTCTTCTCGTAAGAGTAATTTTAAAAATAATTAAGTAAATCGTATTCAAATATCGTTGCTTATTGTGCTGTGCAATGTGATTCGGTTCGTGCTTCAAAGGAACAAAGTGAAATTATATGGAGGACGGTATTCATTTGCCATTAGTTTATAGATTGTTTTTATTTTCCTATTTGTTTTTGAATCCCATTTGTGGAAACATACTATTCCTCTAAGTGATACAATTTTCAAACACTATTTGGAATTGAATTACGGATTTTAGAAATTTATTTCATTATGTACTTGAATTGATAAGATCTCGTATATTTCACTTTATATGAAATGTTCAGGTTTTCTGGACCTCCTGAATCCCTACCCCAACTCCTTTACCTACATTATTTGGATTTTCAATAAAAGATAGTAACGAGCGTTGTTGACAGCATTTGGTAACGAACTTTTGCTCAGGGATTATAAAAACGTTTTGCATTGAAAAACAAACTTTACGACTTAATGCAGCATTGATTACTAATATTTCGGGACTATTTAGTACTTCGAAATAATCTTTTTCTCTCGCAACTCGCGAATTAAGACCTTCAGAAAACTATAGAAACTTTTCATAATCCAGGGTTGTCAGTTGCTAAATAGAGATAAGTGTTGAGGAAGCATGTGATCTTAAAAGTATTTATTAAACTTCGAAAACAAATGGCGAACATCATAAGGAATCATAGAAGATAAACAAGAGATACAAAAATAATGCTCAACAGTTCAATTAAAGTATTCTTATTTTTTCACTTATAATTAGGTAAACATGAATATTGAATGAACAACTAGTCCATAAAAAGATCGAAGACGCCGACGTCTGTGTACTTGAATCTTGCTGTTGATGCAACTTCGTCGGTGTTGGCTATTGAATAACCGATTGGAAATTTTAATTATTTTCGATGCCGATTGTTTAACATATTTCTGCTACTGACGAGTACTCCCAACATGAAAGTTCTTTCAACGAGAACAGATCGCCATCGTTTTCCGCTAGAATTGTTTTCCGGATTTGTAAAATGAATTCTGATGTCACTTGCTAAATTTTCTTAATTGAAAAGTAAAAATTAAAAATGTGGAATACTAACCATTACATGTCAACATGTTTGTTAATTAGTAGATCTAGTTTCAACATTGACAATTTTGTCCACAACGATGTGGAAGAATAAGTCTCAGATCTTTCTTTGGCAAACGCCAGTACAACTGTTTCATTTACTTTGTAAATATTCTTACATTTACGCTAACGTTGAAAATCTTCGTATTGTCTTTCTCATACCTTATCTTGGTTTTCACGAGTAACAAAGCGAAACTTGCACCATTTGCCATTTCTAAAATATCGCCTGGAATATCCCCATCCTAAAACGTGGAACATGTGATTCATTGTATGTAGAAACAAAACTACTAAGTCTCGTGCGACAATCGAATCAAATTGAAAGACAGTTGCGTCTGATACATCGAAGAAACAATTGAAATGAAATGGAAGATGGCGTAGCACTCCTTCGCTTTAAAATCAAATATTTAAATTATTTTCTCCTATAAGTATATGGTATTACTAAAAGTATTGAACGACACACGGCCGATAACCCAAACAACAGACTTGGTTGCTTATAACTTCAAGCGCGACTGTTATTTGAGGTCAATCGGCCTAATGACGTTAATAACTATAACAACTGGCGTAGCGCACCCTGGTGTCTTTGGTTGGGAAGAAGCGTTCGGTGCTACCAGCTTCATAATTTGTATCGCACTTCAATACTCCACAATAATTGGGTATTTTGCGAAGAAGCAGTTTGCAAGTAAAGAATAATTTTACGTTTCAATGCCAAAAGATATTTCAAATGACATCAAGATAGTGGAGTTTTCTTGAATAGGTCTTGGGAGAGAGGGACGGAATCAACATTGTCTGTAAAACAAGTCTTCAATAAATTGGAAAAGTTTCAACATTTCCATTCGTAAAAGTTACTTTCATAATTCACTGAGATAGATCATAGCCGCTCTCTGCAGCAACTGTGACCGGGAGGTCCTAGGCTTCAATTTCCGGGACTAGCTATACAGTCAGGCCGAATGCAGCCTCTGTCTGGAGAAAAATTGTAGCGGCCGGTTGCTCCGGTCTGTAGTTTTCCGTGGCTTCTCTGACCACCAGGCGAATGCGGGAGCAGTGCCCTAACAAACAGGACATGGACAGCGCACGATCTTTCCTTCCCCTTTCTTGTCGTATCCAGTCCACACACACACACACACACACACACACACGTACTACATATCACACTTGATGGGAGCCCACTCGGGAGTTTAGAGCTTATCCTGGTTGAGGCGAGATTTCCTTGCGCTGGTGGGAGATTTATGCATGGTGAAATTCCCGCAAGCAACTGACAGGTCGGCTCCCGATCTCACCATCCAAGGGGAAGGAAACACCGTCATTTCCCCAGAACAAAACATTCACTACACTAACGGGACTAATTACCACAGCAGTGGACGTGCCCGGAAATACCAATCAATCAAACCTTCAAAATCAGCATAATTGAAAATTCTTTGTAAGAAGTACAAAGTCGACTTAGTACAAAATCTCCTTCCATTCGGGAAATCGCCACTGAGTGATGAACGAATTATTTTAACGAATTATTATAATAATTGTTACATAATATTATATAATAATTATATATTATTATGTAATTATTATTATTTACTTATTATTGTTTATTACTATTATCGTTATTATATAGCTGGACTGAACAATTTTTCTTCCTATGGTAGGAATACGCTGGAGTTGATGTACGGAATTTCACCACCAGCTGGTCCGATGGCCTGGCTTTCAATGCGTTACTTCATCATTGGAGGCCTCAGTTATTTGACTTCAATAATATTGCTCGCAAGCATCCTAACGCCCGTTTGGAACACGCCTTCCGCCTAGCGCAAGAGCAACTAGGAATCGAAAGACTGCTGGATCCTGAAGGTACGTTTCTTTTAAAAGCCTTCTGAATGTTGTGATATTGGTAAATATACTGTGCTTTAACTTCAATGTTCTTTTGCAGATGTGAATACTTCAGTACCTGATAAGAAGTCCATTATGATGTATGTAATGTGCCTCTTTCAGTCTCTACCTCATACAGACTTAGAAGTTAGCAGCGTCGACTTGTCTCTTGGTTCTGAGACAAGTTCAATACTATCTCCTGTTGCTGAGGTAACTTTTCCACTTTCGTGTATTTTGATGAAATAATTTCTTATTTAGAAAAATATTTCACGGTGATTAATTTAAACATCGAGAGTAGAATGAATCGGTGATTGTTAATTTCCGACATGTGCTCAGTCGAAAAGTTTTACAGATGATGCTCTGAAAATCAGTCCGCGATACATCGTCATAGTTTTGGCAACATACGACAGTGGTATTTACTAATTGGTAAGGAATTCAGAAATACGAAAGTTATTTATGTTTATCATTTAATAAATAAATTTCGTATTTTCTACCCTTGAGGAGCTCCGGTTGTTAAATAAGCAAATTTGCAAGTCCATTGTGTTCCCCCCGTTGTGACCATTGTCACAATAATTTTGTTACAAGTATCTCCTCTTAATCGCAAGAGTTAATTCACGTGCGTGAATAGTCAACAATAGTTGAAGGAGACACCTGA
Source organism: Acheta domesticus (assembly GCA_031308135.1). Taxonomy (NCBI): domain Eukaryota; kingdom Metazoa; phylum Arthropoda; class Insecta; order Orthoptera; family Gryllidae; genus Acheta; species Acheta domesticus. Next base: position 242,176,817 of record JAHLJT010000631.1, read on the forward strand.
TTCATAAATAGTTTGCAATTTCTTATGCCATTACCTGTCTTTATTTATTTCCGGGTACTTCAAGAACTCTTTATTAAGGGAAATACAGTAATATCATACCATGTCCTCTCAACTTAAGTTCAGTATGAAGACCGATAAAGTGGTTCCGAAATTATTTTCATTGTATTATGTTGAACTGAAATGCATTTTTTTTACTTATAAGATCTACCATATCTTCGAATTCTTGTGTTTTAGATTGTCTTATTAACTTTTACTGGATAGCACATGGTAGTAATCTGTATCGAAAGAAATGTGATAGGTCCGAGTATATAATGCAGTCAAATCTCGCCGATAAGCTTTTATTTTTATTGACTTGTCTACTGTGACTGTTAGATAACTGGCATTACATGATAACTGCCGATACTCCTGCGGGTTGTTTCTAAATTTTCATTTTTATTTGTCTTTGGTTCGTTTTCTTCTCTTTTCTTACATATCTTAATTTCTTTCATTTTTCTTTTCTTATTTTCTCTTTTTTATGGTCGCGGCTACTTTATCGGCTTTCTCAGGCACTAGAATCCGTAGATTAAGGTCTGTAGGTAAGGTCCGTTTCCATACTCGGCTACCATCAGTCGGCGTCTAAGGGATCTTCCCATAGCAACCCCCTAGCAATCGCCCCAACGTAAATAGCTCGCTTAACACCCCGAAACTGACGCCGAGGAAGCCCTTCGGCCAATCTCAATCACGAACTTTGCCCGAGGTAGCCCACGAGCTATCTCGAAGGTCGTTCCTTGTCACGTGAGGGGTTTCTTCGGTAGCGCCACATTACAGTATAATACTTACGGGCTAATATTTAGGGATTTAGGAAGAATAGGGGTTGAGAAGTAAAACATAAGGGAATGCCCCGCGCTAACCACTCTGAGCTACAAATACGGGAAAACATCCATGCCGTACTTGGCCTCCATAGCCCTGCCATCTTCGTGTTTAGATTCACCTGCCGTAAACTCTGCGCCACCCATTCTCCGCTTTTGTCTCTTCTCTCTTCTTTACTTTCCGCTTCTTAGCTGTTCACATCTCTCGTCTTCTCCTCTCTTTACATCATCTTTCATCCTTCACTGGATGGAAGATTGACTATCTTTTTACTTTAAAGAAGGTTGCTAGGCTTGCAAACTTTTCAATCTTAAATATCTGATTTTATTATTGAACTCTTTTGGTGACGTGTTTTGTTTTTCACAGGGTGTTGGTACTGTACCTGGTTCACGACCTCTCAGTTTAGCAACAAATGTGTCGGTTGAACTTGGTAGTTATCAAGCAGCTCTTGAAGAAGTTCTTACTTGGCTCTTGGAGGCAGAAGACAAGTTAAATAACACTCCTCCTGTGGAGGGCAACTTAGAAGCTATAAAAGAGCAATTCTATCAGCATGAGGTAAATAAAGTTGTCACTGACATTTTGGAATTATAATAATTAATTTATCAGATATTCTGAATTATCTATTACAAAGGTTTACATAAGTATTTTGGAGACATTCTTTTATTTACTCACTGTATTAAATTATGTACGATTGTAATAAAGTGTTTTGGTGGGTTATTTAGTGTTTATCTTCTCTAAGTTAGTTTTCATATTAATTCTACTTTTAAAGAATAACTAACGTATTTCAGGTGTATTAAATAATTATCTCCTGAAATACGTATTTTGTCTTACATAATTGTCTTGATTCTTTTTCAATCTCCATTCCATAACAGGACTTCCTTCGAGAACTGGCCGGGCATCAAGAAGGAGTTCGTGCTGTTTTAGAGGAAGGCGCACATATGGTCTCAGAAGGTGGTTTATCTCAGGACGAAGAAGGGGAAGTTAGAGTTCAAATGAGACTTCTTAATTCTAGGTGGGAAGATCTCAGAATCAAAGCCACCAATAAGCAGAGCCAGTAAGCTTTTCTGTTCTGAATGTTTACGTAGCTGTTTGTAATATATTTTTGCTATACTCCTCAAAATATTTTATTTTAAGTTAAAACCTCTTTCGTCTCCAAATGATTTCACGATGTTTAATTGTTTTATTTTCTAGAATACATGCTATTTTAAGCGAAAGACAGCAGACGCAACTCGATGGATTACGCCGGTGGCTGACAGCAACCGAAGACAGAATGTCTCATTTAGCCGAAGAAGAACAGGCTGGTCTGGGTGGATTAGAAGGATTGAAGAGAAGAATAGAACAGCATCGAGAACTTCAGCAGGATCTCCAAAGACAACAGAGTGTAGTAGATGCACTGAAACATATGATTGTTGTTGTAGATGACTCCTGCCCTGAAAATGGTAAAAATCATTTTTGTACCTATAATTTATCGTATGTTCATTACACAATCGAAAACATGAATTTAAAAATTCAAAAACTTTCGAAGGGCAGACAGCCTTAGACGTAATTTTCATTGCAGATTAGTGTTTTGCTCTCATTTTGAATAATAATGTTTACAGCGTATTCTCAGTTGGAAGACCAGCTTACTGCGTTGGGTGAACGATGGGCACATATCTGCCAGTGGGCAAAGGAGCGCTGGAGTCGCTTGCAAAACGGTCATTCTGCGTGGATGTCCCTTGCCGACGACTTGGCTAGACTTCAAGCATGGCTGGATGATCGAGAAACAGCATTAAAACAGATGGAAGCTCAACCTGCTGCTGAAATCGGAGAAGTGCTCGGACGGATTGGCAAGCTTCAGGTCAGTGTTACATTTTGTATTCTTTCTCTCCTAAATGAAATCTGGTATTAAAAAATTAGATATTTAAATGAGCTACTATACAATTAAAAATTTCTATTAGTCGTTTCAAAAATACTTTAGTACACACACCCCTCGTGGATTGGAGGTAAAATAGGATCGGAGCGGAATCGGAGAAAGTGCCCGTGGTCGCAGGAGCGCCTGGCTCCCCAGGCGGGCAAGTGGCTCGAGCAGGCGAAGTTTGACCGCCTACTGTGTACTGCGATTTTTGTAACTTTGCCCCTGACAGGAATCTATTGTTTCGCTGCCATCCGATCGGGAGCTTATATTTCGCTACAGTGACGACACTGTGATGACGTTCAAGATCCCGATTGGATGAAACCGTCAACAGCTGAGATCTGTCACGGGCAAAGTTACGAAAATCGCAGTTTAGAGCGAAGAGGCGGCGCTACTTGACGAATGGGCAAGCGAGTGACCTTCAGAAGGGTTCGACGCATGCGTGGAATGTAGCGGACCTAATGTTCCCAGGGAATGGGGAAGCTGCGAAATGGTCGCAATAAAACCGTTGGCATTTCATAGTATTTGTTTTTTAGTGCAAACAAACAAACAAATTTCATTTTTCTTGCATTGTTCATCTTTAAAAAATATTCTAACCGGATAAGACAGTAAAAATGTCCAATAAAGCACATTTGTTTAATTTGTTGATCGAAAATAAGCATTCGCTCTATTTTTAATGTATTAATGATATTTAAAAGAAAATAAAAATCCGTATATATATTTTTACGAATTAAATTGCGAATACAAATAAAAATATATTTTCCTAGAACAAGAATTTTCAAAATTGCTTATCCCGTCGAAATCAACATTTGAAGCACCAACTTTCGCTACGCAGCTTCTCTCCACCACCAGGTGGATCAGTTTCGGCGCACCGTAAAAGGGAATGCCCGCAACGAATTTACCAGTTTGTGACAGTGATGGTCATTGAGTTCAAATATCGCCGGTGCTAATGAGTTAATCTCGCCGACTCGTGATGGGAAACGGGTCATGGAGGGAAGATTGTCACTTCAACGTCGGTAACCCATTGACGAAGAGATTCTTTTTCGTGAGTAGGCAAGAATAGGTAGTGAGGATATATGTTCCGAAAAAATTCGTAAATTTGTAACCCAATACTTCTGTCACAAAGCTTCGCACCCAGAAGAAAGGTGAAATGTGGTTCGCGCGAGCAGGGTCGTGTTGATGAGTTCAGCGAAGACCTCAGTCAGACTGTGTAATGCGATCCCATTGGTCGTATCTGGGAAGACATCCCAAACGATAGTTCACACAGGAAGAGCAATTTATTACAAGGAGTACTGGCTACGGGAGTATCGAGTTACCTCTTTTTTGAGCACGTTTTCTATTCCAAGGATTTTCCTTAGCCTTTCTCGCGTATAAGAATATGAGGCATTTGAACGCAATTTTCCCTGCTTTTCTTTTCTTGTTTTCCTGTTTGTGTATCGGATCCTTCTTGGCCTGCCTGTGCGTTTTTACGGAATTTGAGGAATTTGCGGGAGTCCCGGTGCGGCTGCTCCCTGCTTAATCGGGTAGCACTAGTTGTAAAAGCTCTTCTGTTTTCTTTAATGTGCAGCGTTGTAAATCATTTTTTTTAAAAGCCCGCTCTAAAGAGATTGATGTACTTTATTTGTAGTACTGAATATTTTATACATATTTAAAGGATGGAAATGTGATAATGTTTAGGTTTTGCGAAGAGAAATGGAAGCCCAACAAAAGCGTATAACACATCTTCAAGAGAAAGCATCTTCGTTAGATGGTGGTGGAACGGAACTCTTGGAAAAATTAGAAATACTTCAAGATCGATGGGATGCTTTGGATCAAATAATGGATGTTCAAGGTCAAAGAGTAAGTTACTGCTTCATTTGTATTAGGTTTCTTTTTTGAATTTAGATCGTAAAATTTAGCGACTATTCCAAAATCGGATACTAATCTGGACAAATGGAATTGTTTGAAAGTGTAAAAGATTTTATATATTTTAGATCAACAATTCTGGTTTTGATATGAGCTGGACTCCTCTTGGAGATGATCCTGTTTCTGGTGACCCAATTCTTGATGGTCATTGGGAGCGAACTACCACCACAACTACAGTTACCACCAATGTAGTGTCCAATAACCAAGAGGTATATTTTTATGTAGAAATAAATAATTTTAAACAATTTTTTTAGGTTGTAATTGATTGTGAAATATTTATTAAAAACTAAATATATATGTATGACAAATTATTATGCATTGAAATTATTTTCTCTAATCTTGTAGAAAAATAATTTTTATTTTCAATGTATCATATTGTCTAAGATTTTTTTGTTTACTATTTTTTATTGATATTGTTTAATTAGTTTACTTATTTTTGTAGATGGTGCAGCATAGTGGTTCTAAAAAGCGTCGGGTAGGTTCAGCTAGTAGACAAGAATTTCAGTCTGCTCTTCAGCAACATCAAGTATGGTTACAACATGCTGAGGATACATTACACAAAGGATTTACAGATTTGACAGTAGATGAACAGCAAATACTTCTTGAAGAAGTGACGGCTGAAATGCAAAGCCGCAAACCAGAGAAGCAGAGAGTGCAAACTTTAGGGCAACAGCTTTTAGATGAACTTATGGCAGGTGAGTTGTGGTTGGTGTTTTGTGGTACTGTGGTTGCATGATTTAGATAGTATCATTAACTGTATGTTTGCTAATGGTGGTGGAATGTTTTGTTGTGCAATTACTTAAAATTTTTGGTAATATTAATGGCTGTAGCATGGGTTCATGAAAATAATTGGTGTGCTTTCTTTACTGAAACTATTCGCTTATTGCTTTGGCTGTTTGTGTAGTTATTACAATTATGCTCTTTGAAATTTTGGAAAAATTGATTGATGATGTATAACAGAATGGTTTAACTTTTGGATCATGCAAATACAGTGCCTATTAGAATGTCAAGGGGCATTCTGATAATCTCCCACTACTTCCTGGAAGAGATTGTGTGGAGATCCTTGAGAAAGGCAGAAAAGTTTCACTTACCAAAAAATGCATTCATCATAAATGCAATCTTATAACTCTTGAAGTAGTGGTAGGTAATTACTTGCCCCATTACAACATGCAATGACATTGGTAATTGTAGGCCTTTTTTGGATGGTATTTTCAGAAGGTGAACCTGTCTCTGAAGAAAGAGACCTCCTAGCAGAGGTGGAGACTAAATGGAGTGCTTTACAGACCTTGCTTGAAGATCAGCAGCGGAAGGTATCCTTTCTTAAAGAGAAGCATCAATTAGATGCAGAGTTGACTGGATTGCAGTTGATATTAGACGGTTATCAGAGCTGGCTAGATTCAGCTGTCAAGACCTCAACAACTTCTCCTCCATCATCTCCCACTTCGTTGCAGCCTTCAATTACGCAACAGTTAGAACAGTGCCGAGTAAGATTGAGCTACCTACAGTCTTCTTATGTATATTCTGATATATTTTAATAACTTAACCCATTTGTAGATGTTTACTTAATAAATTTTAAGGTATCCTTTAATTTGGGATTTGAAACTTTAAATGAACCTGGTACTTGAAACATAACGAAAGGATAGAATATAAACTAAGTGGTTCCTTTTTCTTTTCAAGATGCATTATATGCTCCAATTAGAAGGAAATGGTATCTCATTTTCAGAAATAAAAAAGTATAATACCTTTTAGTTATAAGTTGGCATGACATGTTCTATTAGAGTTCTTAATCAAGAGCTGCGCTATTATAGATCCATTCTTGTAGATTTTTATATTTCTCATTTCAAATTTTTGTTTGTACAGTTTTGATCCTCTTTTCACTTTTTTCAGGTGAAACTAAAATCGATGAAATCGCACGAAGAAAGAGTCTCTCGTATGAAGCTGAAAGCTACTGAACTTGTTCAAAATGATGCTGCTGGTTCAGATGCTAAAGACATTGAGGAAGCAAGTAATGCTTTTGTAGAGAAATGGGGAGCTTTACTGTTGAGGTATGAAAAATTATTTAAAACAGGGGGAGGGGAAACTTCTTGCATCTTGGTAAATGTTAACGTTTTGAAAATTTGTGCTCTTGAAATGTATGTTTTCTGTTCTAAGTGAATTCTCACATGAAGTTTGTGAAAAAGTTTAATGCAAAGTTATTACCTGTTTCTTTTATAACCATTTTATTATTGTATTTTGTGTACTGCAGGTTAGCTGAGCGACAGACAGAGTTGAGCAATCAGATGGAAAGAACACCACCTAGAAAATATTTAGAAGCAATGGAAGCTCTTACACGATGGGTACATGGAGTGGAAGGATTGTTGCTTTCAGAACATGCTGTGGTGGCAGCAATTCCTGCAATGCAAGATCAGCTGCACAAGTTTCAGGTGTGTTAACGAAGAAAAAATGTGTTTTCATTTTAATTCAGGTCATTATAAATAATAAAGACAATCCTTGTACCTTTTTGTAATTTTTATCATTGATTGTTGTATGCTATTTGGTTGGTTCTGTTCAAAAATCCTATTTAAACAATTGTAACTGTCTTGAAATATTTTTCATACAGAAGGATGTTCAAAGATTTTCTGATTTTAATTAGGAGTTGCAAAAGACAATAGAAGATCAACAACCAAGTTTTCGTTATGTGAGTACTACTGGACAAGAATTAATTTCAAGAGCTGGCAATGAAGCTCATGGTCAACGGCTTAGAGCAGAACTTGCGGAGCTGACTGCTCGATGGAGTGATTTGCCTGTGATTCTGGACGAACGGCAAAAGAAACTCCAGAAAGGTTAAAATACTTTGCATTTTCTAATTCCAAAAGAAAACTGGTGTCTGTACGTAACAGGTGTAATAGTAACTTTTGTTTTACAGATATTGAAATGCTTCGACAGTACAATGATGAAGTAGAAGGACTGAACTCTTGGTTGCAAGAAGTAGAAGCATTTTTAAAAGCAGAAGAACCTCTTCCTGTGGGTGATGTGGATACACTAGAAGCTCAACTTGAACAATCGAATGTAACAATTTGCTTTTGTAATTTGAGTTGTAGATAGTAGTTTATTTTGAAATGAATATATTGGTTGAATATAGGCATTTCAGTGTCATAGGTTACTTAGTAGCTTAAGTCTGTTTATTCACAAACCTTTGATTGTAAATTTTTATTCACATTCATAATTAAAGGCTTTAGTAAATTCTTGTTTTGCTCAATTTTTCTGCAAATTTCTTCACGTTTTTCTGCAAATGTCTGAACAATTGTGACAACTATGTAGATAAATAGTTTAATAAATACTCTTTCCTGAAAAAGTAAATTTTCTTTTGAAACGGAAAAAGATGCTTACTTCCTGAACAAGCCTTGTAATTAAAAATTAGTTGACTGTAATGTAAACTAAATTTATTACCAAGAGCAAAATTAGACCAAATTTCCATATTCTCATAACCTTCATTAAGCAGCCATATAGTCAATTGATTAGATTTCTCCAGAATATGTGTACCTCTTAAGACAGGTTTCACTAGTATGCGATCAAATTTTCCTCGGAAATTTGCATTTCGTTAAAATGTTTTTTTGGTTTTGTTTATTAGGCCTTGCAAGATGATGTAGAGACTTTACAACCTAATCTCAACAATATAGAAACTACTGCACAAAAACTTCTGGACAATGCAGACACTAATTTTGCAGAAGAACTGAAAACTCAATTGAATGCGATTAGAGACAAATGGAAATTGGTTGTCTCTGGTGCTAAACAGCAGAACGTTACTCTCAAAACTACTTTGGAAAAGTGCAAAAAGGTATGTAAAGTTTGTTGGGTGGTGGATTGTCCATCCTCTTCCTTTGTGATTACCTTGCTGCTTATAGTGAATATTCTGCTCTCGAATTTAATGTTCTCTAATATTGAAAAGAAATTTCATTCAATTGACTCTTCAAATTGTTTTTCTTAGGTTTTAGAAGGAGTTGATGAATTCAAGAGCTGGTTGTGTCAATTAGAAACGGAAATTCCCCCAGCTTCATCTGTTACGTCTTCCACAGAACTCTTCCAGTTGAAAGGAAAATATCAAGTGTTGAAGGATAATGTTGACAAAAGAACTGAAGAATTTCGAAATTTAAATGAAATGGGTAAATCTCAGTTTTTAAACCACTCTTTTGCTTTACGCCCTAGTCATCCCATATTTATTGCCTTGACTTGTAAGCAAAAAATTATTGCTTGTCTAACAAACTCTGATGTACATAACATTAGAATAACTATTTATGGATAAAGACATACAAACATCTCTTCTAATAAGAACATGTATTTTCATAATACAGATACTGTATTACGTAATACAGACTGTACAGCATCATGATGGCCAACAAGTCTCTGTTGATGTCCACATTCATTTCCTGCAATTTGTCAACAGCATCCAAGAATCCAGATAGATCTTCCTTTATATCATCACCATCTTTCATTTTATGTTGTGTCAGGTGTTTCAATAATGTCACTTTTCACATGGTTCCCTTTGATGCATAAATGGATTCCAATTTAAGCCGTGCTTCGCATGATGTGACACAAGTTTTTGCTAGTTTTAATTCTGACGGATTGATTGACAAAATCAAATCCGCTTTTGCTTTACGGTTGGCTTTCATCCAAGCTGTCATCAAGGCGCATCCAACTTTTAGCTCGGCAGCATTACCGGTCGGTTCCGAAGGTTCGGGAATTTCTCCAGAAACATATCCCCAAGTCTCATTTTTTATTAATAAAGCTTCAGCTTGTATAGCCCATGTATCATAGTTATCACGCGATAACATTTTGAGTCGTGTTGCGTGCACCATTTCTGAGTTTGTTTGTTGATTGATTTTTAAGTTTTATGACAATTTTGAATTTTGTCCTACTCTTTATGTTTTTGGTATCTTCTTATCAATGCGAATCGCATGTCTTGGGCTCATAACCTATTAGAATAACTATTTATGGATAAAGACACATGAACAACTCTTCTAATAAGAACATGTATTTTCGTAATACACATACAATACGTTAAAATACGTTCGTAATACACATACAATACGTTTGTTTGACAAAACACTCACACGTTCAAAGAAATACTCAAGGCAACACAATGCAGTCTGTAATTACAATAGCATGGAAATTGTACATACTACTAACACATATTTCAGCTGTCTGCAAAATATGTGCAAGTTTTATTGATCCTTCAGTGTTAATTTCTTAAAAAAGTGGATTTCTGTGACTTTTTACAGCAAAAATAAGAGAAGAAATTGTTTTTCATTCATTTTTTCTGTTAACTTGAACTCTTTGCACTAAATAATATAATGATCCATCTGTCCCAAACCTCTTATTGTATCACAAAGGATGGTTAATGAAAATGGTGTAAAATTATAAACTACAACTTTGCGGAAAAATAACTTGGGAGGAAGGGTGGGGATATGTTCAAATGTTGGCTCTCTGATTTTGTAATTGTCTCCTTAGAATTTTTTATTCTTAATTACTTTTTTACTATTTGTTCAAAATAAAATCACAAATTGTCTTATTGGCTGGAGAAGGGTCTAGCTGATGTGATAAAATCTATTTGCCTAAGACATCATTATTTTCTTTTCCCTTGAATAATAATAATAAAAATAATAATCATCATCATCCCTGGCTTTTTCATCTTCACATATGCATTTTTTTTCTGATCTTCTTCCTATAATCTGCATACTTTCTGTGTATCCACATTGTCTTCCTGGCACTTCGCTTTGTAGTCTCTTCATTTTTAACAAACACTAACTTGAAAGTTGCATCATTTAATATTTGTGTGGTTAAATGGTGAACTGCGAACTTATACATCTCGGTTCCTCTTCCTCTTTTCTGCTGGTAGCATGAGGATAGTGACAAAATTCCCAAGGTTTGAGATTTTTTGCTAAGAAAAAATACATTTTAATCATTTGATGAGAATGATTGAATGTGGAATTCTTATTTCTTTAAAGGTTAATTTTTTTATTTTAATTTCTCTTAATACCCAGTTTTGCACTCGCTGGATGTCAAACCGAAAGTTGGTGTGGTCATGTCAATCTTTGACCTCACTGAACAGGTAACAAAATGTCAGCAATGGTTTTTATTCATTTCAAAGATAATATAAAAATGTGGGTTCCAGCTGACTAAGCCTTATCAATCAATATAAAATGACCGCGTATTTTTTTTAATGAGATTTTACGAAAAAAACTCTTCTTATATTTGGGTAAATATGGTACTTTAACATTAAAAACTAGTTATTTTAGAGAATGAAGGTAATACATTTTAAGTTCCTATACCCCAACAAACCAATCCTTTTACAAAAGATTTTAGGACTTTAAAAGTAGATAAAATATTAAAAACTGATATAGATCTATGTAAATTCTATAGTTTGTTCTGAAATATATTCTGCTTTTTAGGTAATGATCTTATGTTAAGTAGTGAAAGTACATCTGTTCAAGAGTTGGCTCGAAAGTTTACTCAGCTCAATGCCAAGTGGACTGAAGTCACTGATGGCATTTACAATAAACACAAAATTTTGAAAGAAGCATCAGATCAATATGGAGAATTCAGAGGTAAGGTTATTTTTGTTAAAGTGTAGATTTTGAAGTGAAGCATTAGAAAATAAAAGAAAATCTCTCTTTTTTCAGCTCTTGTAGCACAAGAGATGGATTGGTTAGATAAATTGGAGAAACGACTCAGAAAATCACCAAAATCAGCAGCAGATGCAGAAGAGATATCTGAAGAATTGGATGTAAGTAAATATAACAATTCCATTAAATTTTAATTTTACAATGGGAACTAAATAAGGATGTTCTGTGACATTTTCAGTAAGAGAAGTTTTTGAAAAATAGTGAATGTTATCTTTGTTAAATAAAATATTAATATAATACTTCATTTATTTAGTTAATTTAATTCACAATCTTGAATAAACTACCAAGTCGTAGATTTGCTTGTTGTTTTCACATATGTAGTTCTGCCTTACAAGATTCTCAACAAAGAATCTCAGTCATAACAGTTTTCAGTGGTTTTAACAAATTTAATCTTCATTTAATTTTATTTAATTTTTTAAATGTTAAAATTCTTTAAATATTGAGGTGAAGCCCACGATGAAGTGGACTGCAATCTCTCTTAAGATTTTTTTGATTACTTCGAAAAATCAAACCCTCTTTTCTTCTGAAATTGATCATTGTGATGAGGTTGGGTTTAAAGGAATTTTAGGTTATGTTTCTGTAAAATACGGTTGAAAAATTAGGTATACATATAAAAATACCCCCAAGCATCATGTATGATGGAAATTGGGGATCTGGGTTCTGATATCCCATGACTAAAATGCCCGTATTAGTGCACTAGCACTAGTGTTCTTTGGAACCCACTGACATAAATGTTCAGATATATGCAGGGGTATATCAGGGGCATTGAAAAGATGAAGTTTCAGAAACCTTCAGAAACATTAAATAAAATGTATTTGGGCAAATTTGCTGCAATTTACCAACTCTTTATTACTAATGGGGAAATTGTTATTAATACCATTGAATGGTTTAGAAAATGTTGTACAAGCTAGTTCTGTTTCATGTGTTTGAAAGGAAAAGAAATGGAATTATTGTATATTAAAGTTTCCAAAATCTCTTACTTGTTCTGTATAGCAACACGATATGCAGACATACAAACTGCTACCCTCTATCAAAAAGAATTTTACCTGTAGGAATTTCAGCTTTAAAGAAAATATATCCCTTTTGTGTGGTTCACGGGTATTGGTCAGAATAGTATATGTCAGTTAGCCGATGTTTCGGAGTATTTATTACTCCATCTTAAGGGCTTGCTGCGAGTGGGAAGTTACATAAATATCATGATTGTTCACACAATGCATACTGACTACATGTTCATAATCATTCATAAACTACATGTTCATAATCATTCATGAACTGCATGTTCATAATCATTCACAAACTGCATGTTCATAATCATTCACAAACTGCATGTTCATAATCATTCACGAACTGCATGTTCATAATCATTCACGAACTGCATGTTCATAATCATTCACGAACTGCATGTTCATAATCATTCACGAACTGCATGTTCATAATCATTCACGAACTGCATGTTCATAATCATTCACGAACTGCATGTTCATAATCATTCACGAACTACATGTTCATAATCATTCATGAACATGAAGTCAGTATGAATGGTCATGCTAGCTTGTTTAGCTGTTTCTCATTATGTGAACAATCTTGATATTTATGTAACTTTCCGCTCACAGCAAGCCCTGAGGATGGAGTAATATAATCTCCAAAACGTCGGCTAACTGACATATCTTATTATTCTGACCAATACCCGTGAACCTCGCAAATGGAATGGTCTACAGATGGTCATGAAATACAGCAGAAAATATATCTTCATTAAAGATTCTTTGAGACATGTGAGACTCCTTATCGAAAATTACATCAAAATCCACTTGGGGAACTTTTCCAAAATTGTATCACTTGATGTGGAATGACACTTGAGTGATTTTTTTGTTAAAAACACTAACCTTTTGATTTAGGATTTAGAAAATTATATTAGAAATCATCCTGAAGCTCGATTGGCAAAAATCCAAGAGATAGGAAGAAGGCTGGTTGACGATGCAGTCATGCCAGGAACTGTGCAAGCCGATGTGGAGGCTCTGACTCAACGATGGAGCCAACTTAGTCAGCAGGTATTTGCTGAAGAGATGAAAAAGTTTACCGTTTTAATCTGAATTTTACATTTTCAATCTGACTTTACCATTTCATTAATAATTTTCTAAGAAATCATTTTGTGCTCCTGTATAGTTACTTTCATTCTTAAGAAATATTTTGATGACTTTCTTGATTATCAAAAGTGTGGTGGGTACTCCTTCTTTAATTGCTAATGGTGAAATTTTCAAAGCATGGCAGAAGATATATTTCAAACTGATCTTTGAATATGTCTTGCATTAAGTTTTCCATTGCATGTAGAAGACTTTTTCAAGAATTATCATAATGAATTACTCTCCATTTTGTGAATTCAAGTACTTCATTTGAACTTGACAGAATGCCTGTCTTGTTAATGTTTCGGTAGCATGATAGATACTAAATTCACCTCATATAACATGCATGTTGGTGATACTGGGATTAGAAACCAAAACATTGTTTACATAGAACTTCATATATGTCTCTCTAGTTTGTCTTTCATTGTGATACTTTAGTTTTGAATGTTTGTCTTGCAGAGTGCTGTCTGTGTTTACGTTCAGATATGATAGTGTCTGCCAATATTGCTTTTGCATAAAATACAGAACATAACACTAATAAAGTAGTACATAATGTTAAGGACACTGAAGTATAAAACACATTTGCATATTCTTGCTTGCTTTGTACTATTGACTTAAAATTTGCAGAATGCTCATCTTATACTGTCAGTTAAATATTTTTAGATTCAAAGTAAATGATTCACATCTCTTGCTTATGATAGTTTTCTTGTTTATGTAATTGGTTTTTATGCCCAATGAAAGATCTGATTCTTTTAAGTTGAATTATTGACTTAATTGTTTATCATTTAATTGAACTCCAGGCTATACAACATCTCTTAAGAATGAATGTTGATCAAAGACCTCATTTTTCTTGCCTGAAAATTTGGCTTTTGCGTGCGGGGCTTGAGTGACCTGCATCCTTCCTGCTTGCTCTCGTAGGCTAGGGAACGGACAGCCTTGCTAGAAGGCTCTGTGCAGGAGGCTCAGGAGTCGGAGAGCCACATCCTGTCCTTCCAGGCCTGGGTCGCGCATGCTGATGCCCTACTAACCGCACGTGTAGAGAACGACCTCACTGCGGACGACCTGCCTGATGATCACCAGGTGTGTGCTATCTCAGAGAAATGAAGCCCTTTATCATACATTATCCACACTGCTTCATGCAGAGGGATATTTTTAAAATGATAGCAGTTGATTTATTATAGTTATTTTAAGTACGGTTAGGTCTTAATTTTTTTTAAATGGGCTGTATTTTAAAATGGACTGTAGTCAGTTTAATTCATTGTCTCTATGAGGAATATTCACATTCAGTTTTTTTTATATACATATTTAATTATTTTATTGGACTTAATCAAAAGCATTGGAAACTTCACCATCCTGAGTGTTTTCTACTCTGGTAAAGTACTCTAGTTCTTTCCTTACAGTGTTCATTCTGTTTCTCTTTACCTCTTTTTTTATGTTTAGATTTTTTCTTAAACGTTTGTGCAATTTTATGGTGTATCTTGCTTTCAGACTGTGTTTTTTGTGTGTCTTTTATTATTTTTTTTTTGTGGTTGAGGTGTGTTTTTAAAATAAGAAATGATGTGATTTTCATTAAATTTTTATCTATGATATTTTCTTATTGTTGAATTATGATATCAGAAAATATGAAAGTAAACATTTTTAAAGAAATTTTTTAAACTTTTTTGGAAATAAATATGAAAGGAAGATATTCCACAACATTTTGGGATCTGTTAATTGGGTTTTAACCTCTCGACAAAAGATTCTGATGTGTATAAACAAGTATTGTAATGTTGTGTTGGAGGGAGTGGCAGTCAGAAATACTTTCTTTGTATGAAATATTTAGCGACTCGTGGAAGAATTTGAAACTCAAGAAAGTACTCTTCGTGAAATGGAGGAGCAAGTAAAAACTTACGAGGCTGCAGGAAAACATGAAGCTGCAGTGAGACTGCATGAGCAGATGATATTACTACAGGTGAATACCCATTCTTTGGTGTATAACAATGTTCTCAAGTTTTAGTAAAAAGATCTTTTTAATGATAAGAAAATAATACATAACGTTGTTGTAACATTTCTACTTCTTTAGATTAGTATTAAAATAAAAAAAAAAGGTAGCTTTACTAACAAAATACTAAATTGTTTATTGTAACACTAATGATTTTAGTTTTTTTAAAAAGTTTTATCAATTTATTATTATCCTCTAGTATTTAAAGAAGCAAATATTCTTCATATAATATTAATATAGTTTATCACTTTCCAGCGGCGATTTGCTGAAGTTCAAGCAAAATTTGAAAGATTTAAATCTCCGTCCAATATAGAACCTCGACTTAACAGAGCTATACGTGAATTACACAGTATTGAAGAGGCAAGTTGTCTTCTTGAGCTAGCTTCAGATGATCCTGAGGGAATTGAAGGCCAACTGAAACATTGTTTGGTGAGTGCATTCATTCCTTCTTAGCAATCTCTCTTATTTTTTTGATGTATTTAAAAAGATATTTTTTCTGAGGATGGTCTTAATGAGCTTTTCTGTGCAGAGGTTCTACCGGATGCTGAGTGATATCAAAGGAGAAGTGGAATGTGTTATAAAAAGTGGACGAAAACTTGTTGAAGACCATGCTGTCTCAGAGCCAGCACAATTCAATGCAAGAATAGATACTTTAAAGGAGCTTTACAACAAAGTGAGACGGTGCTTGTATTAAATGTAGATTACAACTTGTTGATAATTCTGAAGAAAAAAAGTTTTTTATTTATTATTTGCTTTTCTTACATACTTTGAGTGTTTTAACTTATATCTCAAGTAAATATTTGCATATTTTAATAACCTTTCATGAAATAATTGACATCACTTTTATTTTGATGAACCTATTCAGTAAATTAAGTCAGAGATGGAAAGAAATATACTTCACTTTTCATTGTGAATAATGTATTTATTATTTTTTTAATATATTTGTGTTTAGCTTGGATCTCAAATAACTGATGCAAAAACACAGTTGGACAATGCGCTAGAGCTGTCTAGAAGTTTGCATAGTAATCTTCCTCAGCTCAGTCACTGGCTTGATGAGTTAGATGCACATTTGGAGGAGTGTGACAAAGCAGAGAGTTCTCAAGATTTGGAAGCTGGCATCACTTACCTTAGAGTAAGTGGTTTTTATTTTTTTTAAAACTCTTTCAACTGAGGTGATATGAGCATTAAAAACAATGTTAATCAAAGAACAATATTTGTTCACTGGTATATAGGCTGTTATTATTTGTTCACTGGTATATAGACTCTTGTCTAGGTTTTATTGTATTTTGTTTTGGTAAGCCTTATTATAAGTAGATCATAAGGAGATTGTCTTGAAATCAGTAAGAAGCAAATATCTCTGTTGAGACTTCAATCTTGAAAAATGCATGGTGTATAACTTGTGTATAACAATCTGTTTCCAAATGAAGGAATATTGTATTTATAGAAATTGTCTTCATCAAATTGAATAACTTTTTTTTAGAGTGTGAAAGATGTATCTAAAACCTTCATTTATCATAATTTTTTCTAACATTATTCATTGAAATGACAAACCAGAAACATGACCATACCACTAAATACCATTTGCCACTAAATAGACTCTTAAGATTAATTTAAGTTATTTTTCTTTTTTCTTTTGCCTTTTGAATTTTTTTCTTCTTTTTCATTCTTGTAGGTTTTTCTAGAGTATGTACTCTATTGGTGTTTTGTTGCTCTGCATTGTGCTTTCTTTTCTCTCTTGTTTACAGTACTTGTTCTTCTAATCTTTTATTTTTTCTTTAATGTTAATAAATTGTTGATCTTTACCCCAGTTTGTTTTTAATAAAGAAAATTCAAAAAAGTATCAGTATTTATTTGCAATATTGTGCATATGCTAAAGCAAGTATCAACATATGAATGTTGAATGAATAAACGAAATATTTATGATTTATTTAATTTTGCCTTGAAAAGTACAGTGGGATGTTGATTATTTGAATGCCAGTCATCTGAAATGTCAAATATCTGAACTTATATTTTCTCTTAATAATAATTTTAACAATTTGGTACCGTATACTGTATGTACTTTGAGGACTTTGACAAATCCTACAATACACGCTTAAGAATTCGGAATGTTTATTATTAGCAGAAAAATGCTTCTCAGCACCTTTAACTGCAAGAGAAATAACGGTACATTCTCAAACAACTGATCGTAAATGCTTAACAGTTCACTTGGAATGTTCATTGTTGGCAGAAAACTTGCTGCCTTTTAGTGCAACGGTAGCCAATAGACATTATGTTCAGTTATCTGAATTATTGAATATCCAAACTATACTTGGTCCCAATTAATTCAGTTAATCAGTGTCCTTCTGTATTGGTTTCCAAAAAGTGGAATGTAGTTTCCAGGGAGTATTTAACTCTTGTCTCCCTGCATTGCCTTGCTAAAGTTTGCTGTCTCTGCTCCTCCTTGCCCACTTTTGCTGTGCATTACCCCCCTCTGCCCCTCTCTTGTCAGAATTAATTTTAAACTTCGGTCTTCAATATTACTGGAAGCCTTATTGAGTTATTGAAATGAAAGTAGATGCATTCTTGGGAAAATTTTGTGGGCTTTCAGAAAATGTATTTTTGTGTGTTTCCTCTCATCATTTTCAAGATATTTGCAAAAACTGAAAGATTGCATACTTCAATTCTGCTTTAAAGAGTTGGGAAATGGGATAGGAGTAGCTTTTATAGAATCCTATGTATACAGAATCTTTTCCCTTGTATTGAAGGACAAATATAAAAAATATATTTATTACATCCTGTAAATAGTCAAAAGAACTTATATAAAGAGTTATTTGGAAATTGCACTTGCATTTTATTTATATAGATTATGGAAGTGCTTACCATGAATTCTTAAATGCTAGGTTTTTATTATATTTTATTTTCATGAGAAAAATTATATGTGGTGTTTCAGAAGGCTTTGGATGAAGAGATTCCACAATGGAACCCTGTGAGAGATGCTGTCAGAAGTGATTACAAGAAGTTTTCTTCATTGTGTGATTCTGTGTATTTGGAAGCTTTAAAAGACAGAGTATCAGATGTTTTAAAGCGTTGGGATAAAGTAGAACCTAGACTTCGTAATGCATTACGTGTTCTTCAGGTACCTTGCTTCTAGTTATTGAAATTAAAGTGATTTACACTAAACAAGTTTTTAAAGTAAATATTTAATTTTTAGGACAAGTTGCTGAAAGGTGAAACTTTACACAAAGAATTCACCAACATTTTACATGAAGTGAAAAGTTCTTTACAAGATGCAGAAAGTAAAATAAAAATATTGGATGCTGTCCCACCTAATCAACTCTCAGAAAAACACCTTGCAGAATGCAAGGTAATACCGGCAAAAATATTGCCAATTTGAAATGGGATTAATTATATTTCTTTTTTAGTAAACCAGCTATAAAAAAAGAAAAGGTGGGAAGGATAAAAAATTAACAAATGATAAATTGAGTAGCAACGCTTGCAAGTTTTCACTATAAACAATTGTTTTTATGTTATGTTAAGAGAAAGTGAAAAGATGAATAATAATACTGGGGGATTAGCTGTCATTGACAATAAATCAATTTTAATCAGATATTGGCCAATGGAAGCTGTATGAATGAGGACCAATTGAAACACCTAGTGAGAGAGGGAACTAACTCATAAAATTCAAAACATCAAATTATTGACATATTCAGTGTGTTTGTAATGGAATATGTTCATAAATAGATATTTTGAATTTTGTGGGTTAGCTACCTCTCTCACTGGACGTCCCAATTTGTTTTTCTAAATTTTTGGGGTAAAATAGAATAGGCCTTCATCCAGCATTATATTAAAAATGGCGACTGCTGCTGCTGCTGCTGCTGATGATGATAGTTTGATGCAGTTTTGAAAACTTTTGTTCATTAATTAGTAATGACATTAATTATTTAAATTTCCAGCCATAATGCTGACTTAAGTCATGCAGTTTTTGAACATGTGATCTTTGTGGGTTTGTTAAAGTTAAGTTGTTAATATATTTCAAAATTTATTTGTAAAAGATCTACTAGTTGTGGTATTCAGGGTCCTGTTCCAAAATTTCTTGTATTATATAGGCATATTTGAAAATCATTTGGAGCAAATTACATAATGAATTAAAAAGGGCATTTTCTTTATAGGCCTTACAAAATGATATGATATTGAGGAAAGGACAATTAGATGAACTTCGAAGTAGTGTGCAACAAATTCGTTCACTGGATCCATCTGCTGAAATGCAACTTGCAGATGGGGACAAACAATACAATGAACTTTGGGCTAGGATACAGGTATGTTTATTTTCTGTGTGTCCTTGGCATTGCAATAAGGTATAATGTTTCCTTCAATAACTTTTCAAGAAAATTTTATATGAAGTTTGACTCCATTTTGTTACCATGCAGTTTGGGATAACTTTTTTAAATTCTAAAGTTTTAACATGTTTAAGTTTTGTATTTGTTTAATAAATAATTTATGTACAGTATGAATGTGAATCTTTTCTACAAATGTTATTCAAATATTCACTGACATGGCAACATGCTAAATGATCACTTAAATTGTAATACAAATCTACTTGCAAATACAAGTTTTACTCAGCCTTTTCTTCAGAAAAACGTTAACTTTGTTGAGAAAACCCAGTTTCATTTTTAATTTTTTTAAATGCAAAGTTATGACAAATTTTTAAGTTCTATAATGATGCATACAAACAAACTCTGTTAATGTGAAATGTACAGTTTGTTTGCCCTATTGTATTGTTTTGCTTTTAAGTAGCTTCCTACTGTGGACAATAAACATCAGATATCGCTGTTTTAAGTTAAGTTACTAAGATAGAAAAGTTGAAGCAGTTGATTTATTTTACATGGGCCTCTAATTTTTTTCTATCCATACCTGTGTTTTTTTGTATCATTTGAGAATATGTTATGTTGTTGAATGTGATGAATGATATATCAAAAATCATAAATGACTGATAGATGAATGAAAGGTCAAAGGTGATGTAGTCGAGGTGAAGTGGTTTGCTTTGTGGTCTCCATGGTCGAGCACAGAGCCTACGTACTTGGTTCATGTGCGCAGCTTTAGGTGTTTGTGTGCTCTGGTGTGGGATCTATGTGATTCTGGATTAGTCCAAACCAGCTGTATATAAAAAATACCTTTTGTATCTGTGTTTCATCTGAAAATTGTGAATGCCAAAATGTAACCTCTCTCCCCTGCCTCCAGTAAACATGATAGAAAGAAATTAGAATAGCAAGTAACATATTAATAACACAATAACATTATTGACATATGAAGACTTAAACTAATATGTATAGAGCACCGCCAATATCATTCCTTAAGGCACTGAAGGTCATGGGTTCTATCCTGGAGCAAGTATTACTTAACCAGGAATATATTGTAGCAATCATTAGTTGCATCATGTAAGGATATGTTATTGCCAAAAGTGAGTAAATAAAGTACTTTATGCTTTCTGTTTTGTGCTTGTAATCCTTTGCCTCCTGTGCTGTGACAAACCTATTCTACATGCAGCACAATCACCGATGCCAGACTCGCCATTGTCGCACGGCCTGGTGATGGAAGATGCTCATCCTGTTTCCTCTTGCTGCTTGGTGATTGCATGCTTTTAGAAGTAGCCCAGCACTGACTTGAAAGACTTGCTACTTTTCTTGTTGAAGGATGTTTTTAACTTACTAATAGAAACCATAAAAACGAATGAATCCTGTCATGATAACAAAATTGCACTAAACCATTCTAAATATACTAAACAGTAATACTTTTGTAGTTGAGGCAAGCATTGCTTTTTGGAAGAATGCTAAAGCAAGCTTGGGCCCTTATTTTCCAGAATTGGAGTGACAAGGCCACAATATTGGCCAAGGGTCATCCTGCAACCAGCAGAGCTCTTGATGCTACTAAAACACAATCACTGCCGTCACTGCCATCACCTACACCGCCACGAACACCACGAGGAGGTTCAAGGGGGAGAGAGGAGGAACAAATTCATAATGAAACAGAGCTCACAACATATCTCTCTTCCAAAGAAGTGTCCAATCAACCACAACAAACTTGTAGTATTTCGAGTTCAGAACAAATGGAAATAGATGATGTTGGTTATTCAAATCCTGCATTTGATGATTCTGGTGTTACAACACATAAACTGGATTCAGAAGGGGAAGAAACTACCTCTAGAAGCCGTACAGTGAAACGCAAAGTGGATGCTGGTGTGGTTCCTGATTTAGTGCCTACTGTGGATACCACAGAATCATCTTGGGGGCAAAGTCAGTCCCAGGTGAAGGGTGAAGATGATAGCACGTTTCGACTAGCTGAAGATAGTGTATTATTTTCTCAAGTTTCTTCCAACACTCTTGTACCACAGACATCAAAATTAGAGGAACATTTAAAAGAGATGCCTCAATCACGGATTCAGTCATCATTGCCAGATGATTCTTGTAGAGTGGTAGAGATAAGAGAAATGGAAATAGTGAAACATGTTGTATATCCTAGGCAAAGCACTGATGCCACCATTCACTATGTCTCAGACACTGTAGAAATGGTGGAAATAGAAGATACCGAGACAGAACCAGAGTCTGCTGCAGAGACAGACTCTGAAGATAAGAAAAGTAAGACGGATGATATGAAAGATAGCCAGAGTAGGAAGCGAGATGAAGTAGATGATCCTTCTTATGATACAGTAATACCAAATAAACGACTTGCTAAAAAATCTCCCACTCCTCAAAAGAAAGAAACCGATGAAGAAATAATTCGGGTGAGTCCATCTTCCAAAGTTGATGTGCCCATTTATCCTTCTACTCCTGCTAGTATTGAGAACTTGCTTAATGAAACAGCTGATACACTTACTCGTGCTGAACCCCGCAAACTGATTCTGACTAGCCCTCGTGCAGAGAAGTTGGTCACCCCTACTCCACCTCCTACCCCAACTGCATGTGCGAGTGATACTCCTCCTCCCTCTTTGTGCCTTCAGATGACAGATCGCGTTAATAAAACTGAACAGATGACTGTCACTGCATGGCGTGATGCTGAGTGTATTTCTAACACTTGCATGCCAGTTGCTCCAAGGCGTCGGTCAATAGAAGAAGAAAATAGAAGTAAATCTTCTGAGGTAATTTTGAAGAAAGAAATAGAAGTATCTAAAACCTACAAAATCATTGGTAATATTAGTGATCTGCAAACACCATCTTTACCTACTGAAAAAATGATTGAAGAATATGAAAGCTTTTATGGTAGTGACAAGGAGACTGACGATGTAGTGGAGTTCTCAGATGATGGTGTGTCTCCTTTGGAACTCGTCAATGACTCTTCGAGTTCGGAAGATGATGAAGGCCCATCTGTTATGAGTCATCTATTATCTCAACAGTTGGACAAGGTGGGTGATAGTGACAAAGAAGTGTAGGATGTTACATTACTCTAATTATTTTGGGGTAAGTAAATTACTCGACAGAGTATACCATTTATCATGCAATCCAGTCAGTTCAGGGGTGCAAGACAAATGGCAAGAAGGTAGACGATGTGATTGTTGAGTGGAATGTTGCTTGTCCCGATGAAAAGGTGTTATTGAGTCCTTGAAGGCAAAAGATCTGAAGTGTTTGAGATGAATTAAAGATTGTCTCGGCTATTAAATATTTCACACGTCAACTCGCGTTGCTTGCTCAAGTTTCATCAATTATAAGTTGACCTCTTCAGAGCTTAACCAAATTTGATGAATATGTTGACAATAAGTTGAATATTTCATTATCTTTATGTGATTGTGATCACATTCACATACAAAAGATACATATGTTAAAATGAAGTTAATTGTCATCTAATTTCAAACCAGTTCTTGCATGCAATATAATATTCCATGCTCTTAGTAGCACTCACATCTGTTATCTGCAGAAATGAAAGTAAATTTTCTGCTTAAACAGTATTTGAAAACACCCTGAATAGAGGGAGCTTTGGCTGGTAATGTCCAGCCAAAGAGTTCACAGCTCGCTCTGTTACCAGTGCCTCCTGTGAGTGACAGAATGCATCTTCTTTCCATTGACTTCCCATTGCTATTTGGGTGTGCCATACCAATGTACATGGGTGGATTGAATAATGAATGGTATGCTGTGCGGTTTCCAGTTATAAGCATATGAGTATGCTTCAAATGATTGTATTTGTTATGTACATTAATATTTGATGTATTTTGCAGAGTTTCTTTACTAACAATATTTCTGATTTAAATATTATTTGATGTTTTATCGTTGCTTTTATTAACTTAATCTCTGTCACATAAATTAATTTGGAGAAACAAATATTTTTAAGTTTCTAGTTTAATTTCTTTGCTAAAGATAATGCGTAAGTGCCTACAGGACTTTTTCTGAGGCGTATTTATGTCCTCTTTTTGGTGTGTGTTTCCTTGGACCACACCAATTGTCCTCCTCAGTATCAAGAGTTTCTTGCAGTGTTAGGACTCTAAAGTGGCAAGAGATCTATCAATTTTTAGTAGAACTGTAATTTAAAGCATTATTTGCTGGAAAATTCATTTTGATACTTTGATAATTTTTCTCCAAAATTTTAAGTATTCAGTGAACTACAGTTTAAGTCTCTGTTTCGAAGCATAGAAATAGGTTTTCATTGGGGAAGAGGGGAGAACAAATATCCTTAATAATAATTTTTAAATCAAAGTGAGGCAATAACATGCTATGCTACTATATGTAATTTTTTGAGAACAAGGAAGGTTCTCAACAGAAGGAGAACAACAAAGGTTTAGACATTGCATTCTACACATTGGGATAAAGAACATTAATTTATGAATTACACTGCCATCTTGCGGCGAATCTTTAAAATAAAAACCCAACTTCTAGTTACATCTATGGGGTGTTGAAATACACTAATACCTCAATTTGATCAGGAACTTGGCACAGTATGTTGTTGCTCCAAGGTCTTCAATTATTTTAAATTGCTATAATGATGGGAGAGAATATTTCATGCACAACAATTGATTGTTGAAAATCTGATTCAATTTGTAAACTATTCAGAAGACTTACTTTTGTTAAGAATATTATTACATTTTATTTTATTTAAATATATGGTATATTTTATATCTTGTCATTAATGATCAAAAAATATCTTGTAATATTTAACGATTACAAAGAAATTGAAATTTTTAAATATTAGAGTTATGATTCTTGGTAGCAAAAATCCCCACACTATTGCCTCTACATTTAACAAGTTTTTTGGGGGGGGGGAACCTATGAAATTTCTGGTAATATGTGAACTATGCAAGTAATAATAGAAAATTTTCACCAATTCCTTAATTATGAGTAGAGAGTGGGCAATGAACCTGGATACATTGAACAATGAGGTCTGTAGGAATATGAAAAAGCTGGGAAAAACAAAGATGGAAAGAGTTGTTTTGTAAATATTTTCATAGCTTGTAATTTTGTTATCAACTATTGACAGAAATTAATTACAATATTATTAAGAATGGAACATTTCTCAAGTAATAGGGTGCACATATCAAATGTTAATCAGCTGATCATCTCCAAACATATTTCAGAGGCAAAGTTTTACGATGTGTTTATTGTAAGGATGTACAATAATGCAATATGCTTTTGGGCTTGAATGGTAAAATTATTTCACTGGTATTTCCAAAAAGGTCATTTACCTTTTCTTCTGCATAAGATCAAGATGTGGCAAAACTGGAAGTGGTACCTTGTATTTTTTTATCTGTTCATATTTTAGTTATATATTTACATTGAAAGTGAATCTAATATAAAAGTATCACAAGTCTTCTAATCATTATGAAATTTTTAATTAAATGCAGGTTTGCATCTTTTTGCACTTTAAATTATTTATCATCACAATTTATACACTAATTTCTAATTCCCTGAAATTGTATCAGGAAGAGATAAATCATATTCGGTTAAACTTAAGGAATCAGTTGAAAACATAAGGGAAAGGGTCTGCAGCTGAGTCTTGAAATAATATATTTTGTTGCTGAATAATTGAAAACTGTGGAATAAATGGAAGAAAGTGAATTTCAAAAGACCAGATCTCTGGTCTCTCTAGTTATTACCATTGAGTCTCATGGCTGCACTTATGATCATTTCTTAATTCAAGGTGAAGTATGTCTTAAAATCTAGATATTTTGATGCATTGTTACTTGAAGTTTTGATTCCTAGATGCATTTTCAATTTTTTATTTTATTCAGATTTTTAAAAGATTTTACGGTGTACAGCTAAATGAATCTTCTTTGGAAAGTACGTTACAAATTAAAGAAAGTAATTATTTTTGAAGATATGATACTGGTAATATTCTTGAAATTCCAAAAATATATTTTAATGTAAGGTTTAGTTACAGGAGAGAGAATTTGTTTAGTTCCAAGAGAGAGGACTATCTTAAACAGATACATTCTTTGTGATTAATCTGTTTTTCATTTTTTGTAGCTCCTCTTTTAGCATCTTTCGTAGGGTAGGTCTATAGTATATTGATTATGTTCTCTAAAAGCATTATAATAAGGATTTTATGACACCACATTATTTGATTGAAAATCACAAAAAAAGGAATACTATAGTGCTGTGTGCATGGTTTTCAGGAAGTATAACTGCCATTTGTAACTGCTTATAGCGTGAAACAATAACAATTTGTTATAAACTATGAATGAGCTAAAGAAAAAGTTATGAGACATTTTGTTTCAGAATAAACAAATTATTAAAAATAATGTTAAATATTTAAAACAAAATGTAATTGAATAAAATATAAATTTTGCAGGCCTTACTTTCGTCAAGAAAGGAAGCTTTTGCCGGCAAGAAGGAAGATAAACTCCAAGGGTCCGTGAAGTCTCCTGTGGCTGCAACAAGAATTCCTATTCGAACTGTGCCTGCCTCAAATAAACCCGTAATATCTTCTGTGGCAGTCGCTACCAATGCAACTATGTCTTCCTTTCCGGCTAAGGCTACTCCACAGGCAGCACCTCGGAGCTCTAGCTCCATTTTGCGGGGCACTGTGCCTCCTCTCTTAGAGAGAGAAATTTTGGAGTTCGAGCAGGCTGCTCAGCAGATGCTTCGACGCATGGATGTGATGTTGGTCACCGTCAAGGGAGTTAGTGATGAGAAAGATCCTGTTAAGAGGCTAGAGGTAAAATTTGTGATCGAAGATGATTAAGTACTTTATTTTAAAGTGACTTGGAAAATATATCTGCCACATGTGTATTCATAGGTACTTGACCGAGAAATGAGTTTCCTTGCTCCTGATGCTGCCACACTAATAAGCCGAGGGGATGGTTTAGTTCTAACCGTTCATTCGAGTGATCCTGTGAGAGCAGACAGATTAAAAGAATCATCTCAAGATAGATTGCGTAGTAAGTGGCACCAAGTGAAGACTGAGACTGAGGTATGTTGAAAGTTTTGCTTTGAGAAGAATTTAAGAATAACTCATAAGAAGAAATGTGTGCAAAAATTGAGAATTAATTTTCATTTCCAGTTGAGAAAACATCAAGCTCAACAAGCAGAAGAAAAATTGAGAGAATTTAATTATTCAGTCTCAGCTTTGGAACCTTGGTTAAGAGATGCCCGCCGACGTCTTGAATTAGCCAACAATGATGAAGGGCAGTTACAGGTAAGGTAGTGAAAACTTTGGGTTCAGTACAGATGTGTAAAGGTAATTAACAACTTGTTGTTAGAAGAGAAAGTGGAAAGTTCTTTATGAAGGTACAACTAAAACAGGAAGTGTCTGTGCATGTTGGACAGATTCACGTTTCAGTGTGTTCTTTGCAGCAGTTACAAGAGGAGTTTGAACAGAAGCAGAAAGAATTTTCAGAGCTTGCAGAGCAATCTGCAGAACTTTCAGCACTCAATGTAGGGCATGGTGAAGCATCTGTACATGACATTCAGACTCGATGGCAGGATGTTCATGATCGATTTCAACATTTCAAAAAAGGAGGTCTTGACAAAACAAAGGTGGTTCCTGATACTAAAAGTACAATGGTAAATGTACACTTTTAATCTCTATATCTATCGAGTTCATGCAGACTTACTTGTTCTTTAAATTTCTGTGAGTAGCTGTTAGCTTAGTCTGACAAATGTATGCAAAATTTGAATGTTAAAAATTGGCCTGAAAATATGTTAATTTAATAGTAATTTACAATTGGGTTCTCTCACCATTTAATTTGCATTTAAAGGATACAAATGGAGCAGATTTTGTGACACGAGTCAATAAGGTGCGGGAAGCAGTGTCAACAATATCTCGCCAGCTGAATTCATTTCCTCTGAGTGGACGAGATTATGATGGATATCAACAACAAGAAGAGTGCCTTAAGGTATGATGCACAGTGAAGCTGTTGCATTTTCTAAGTTTTTGTGATTAAATGCTTTATGTTTAATGTTACTTTAATTTGTTTGTTAGAGAGTGAAAGAAGGGTTAGCTGCCCTAAAACCAAGTGTTGATGACATTGAGTACAATCGTGATGGAATTATGCGTCGGTGCAGACGTGAACAAGGTGATCAAGTCCGTCGGGTGGTTGATAAATTGAGAGAAGAATGGGCCCAGGCTAATCGAGCCTACACTGAAAGACACAAGTAAGTTACAATTACATGTCAAAATAAGTGTGCAAATTTTAGGTATTGCCAATGGTAAGGAAAATATTGCATGTGGTAAAGAAAATACTTAATTAACACCTATAGTAAAGGTACTCTTTTTATTCTTTTCTTCCCTTTTTAAAAGTACTTTTTACTAAACATGGGCATTTTTTGTTCAGTCGTTGGCTCAAATGTAGAGATACTTGGATCAGTTTGCACAGTAATTGTCAGTCTTTTGATGACTGGCTAACCAATGCGGAATCCATGATAACTGAATGGCGTACCTGTGATTTTCCTTTGGCGGAAGCAAAAATAAAACAAAAGGAGCTTGAGAAGCAAGTCACTATGCGCACAAGGTATGAAATGTTAATCAGCTTTAAACTTACTCATTTTATTACCTCAGTATTTGTATGTGAGTGTTTGATATGAACGTAAATAAATGGAACACAAACAAAAACTAAATTTTATGTTTTATCGAAGTTGTTAATTTACAATAAATTTTTGAAACAAATCATTTTGGTAATGTTTTAAATTATTTACAGAACCATGTCAAATATGAATATGGCGTGTCGGGAGATAGTTGGTCGCTCACAATCACCTGAGAGCACAATGGTGCAAGAACGAGTGAATGAACTCCGAGGTCGCTGGCAAGTTGTTCTGGCTGAACTTACAACTAGGAGAGACAAGTGAGTCATCACAAAGTTGACAAGGTCCAGCCAGTTGTAAGCATCAAGTTGCCCTGTATCTTAAATGATGTACCCCAACTCTCCCAAAAAAGCAGCATACATTTGTTTTATTACTCTCTTGACCTTCATGTTTTTTGTGCTCATTCCAGGGTGTCTTTTTTGTCTCACTTGTAGTAACAGATGCCAACAGCTGCTGGTGGTTGTATCTGTATACACATATAAGAGCTTGCTGTGTGTGAAGAGAATGTTGAAATAAGAGAGTGTGAATGCTGGGTAAAGGGAAGGGTACCAAGTATGGCTTGGAGAGTAAAGTTAATCATTTTTAGTTGTGATATAATGGTTAGGTGACAGTGTTTGAGTGTTAATATAGGAAATTATATTTCAAAAGATGTTCTATGTTTTATTAGGATGATATTCAAGACAATTTTTTGATAGTGTGATAATCTCAATGCTTTTCAACTGTGATGTGCAAAAGAAAAATAACTTTAAATGTCATGTGGAAAATTCACTTCAGTGTATTTTTTTTAATGTGGAAATAGGCTTGCGGCAATGGAGGCAGCTCAGTCAGGACCAACTCCCCTGACATCTCCACCTGTTAGGACAAAATCACCTGACCCTACTAGTCTCTTGGACAATATTCAGAATTCCCTGGATCATATCAAGACACTGTTAGCATCAACAGCTAACCCCTCTGATGACACATCACTTGCAGTTCGTCTCAGCATGGTCAAGGTGAGACCTTCTATTTTCGTTGCAAGAGGTTTTTTTTATTAAAGAGAGTTCTCACTATGTGAGTAAACAGGAATAGTTATTGACAAGTGCATTGTTATAAGTGTGGATGAAATGTCCTGAAGAAAATGGAAATATGATAAATATATTGATATTCAATACAAAACACAAACACTGTATGTAGTGATGAAATGTTCAATGAAATTATTTTGTATGAAATTATTGGTGTAATTGTCGTAATGCATTGTGCTGTAAGCATGTTCTGAAGAGATGTGATCATCTCCAAGTGAGTCATTTTTTATTTTGCATGTTTCGTTGTATCAGACTATTGCTGCAATGCAATCTGGCCACAACAAAAGATATTATTTTGAGCAGGAAAGTCCTATTTAAATTTTCTTCTGATACATCTTGTTGGTTTGAGGTTCTTTTGTATGATGTTAAATGAAAACATAAATTAAAATACATTTTTGAGCTAATTCTCAAATGAGTAGAATGTTTTTAAAAATGCATGTGATATGATATCTGATAAAAACTAAAAACTAAATAATGATTAAAGGATATAGCTGTCTCTCTCCTGTGGAGAATTGAATTTTTGATTAATTGTGTAAGTAATAATAGTTAAGTTATTGGTCAGAATATTAATATAGTTGAAGGTGATGATCATTTGAGACTGTTTCTGATTTTAGAATGTAATTTTAGTTTACTTTATAATCTTTTTCTTAAAGAACAATTTTTCTTCACAATAACTTACAAAATTACACCAGAGAAAACATCAAGAAATATTACAAAACAAAAGGGAAAATGTACATGGTACTGTGGTGTTGTGTATTTTACATTAACTTTTTTTTGCTTGGTGATACTAATTCAAATTTTTGTTATTTAAAGATAGATGATTCTAATTACTTATTTTTTTTTTAGTGTAGTATCAAATAAAAAGGAACAAGGTTTTGTTTCTTTTATAAATTTCTAAATTGTTTATGTTTGTTGTAGATACTAATCTCTTTTGATCTGGATATTTCCTTCCTATTAAGAAGAGAGAATTCGTAGTTTCTCAGTTCTCTGCCAGCATTTAAGTATAAATAGAGCACTGTGATCACAGAAACAGATGCCTTTCTTCTTCTTTTTATATTCCTCCAGGGAGGGGGAGAGAGAAGGAGATTTGAGGAGGAGTGTCGAGGAAAGGGGGGAGAGGAGCGTGTGTTTGTTTGTGGTTCTTGGAGAGTACATGTGGTCTTGTGAAGTAGTTGGTGTAAGGCTGCTGTTTCTGCTTCATTGAGATACATGTGGGAGGAATGATGATCAAGCTTATGAAAGTCTTTGTTAAATGTAATACTTCATCATCATTTAATATTAAAACATAATGTTTTTTACAAGATATCCATTTCAATTAATGTGGTTGTATTGCCAAGGAAATGTTGCTTTTTTTCTGCAGTTCTCTGCCCTTTCTAATTAGTGTATACAAACATTTTATCACTTCGTACTGTAAACAAAATTTTGTGTGTTGCTTTAAATTAAGTATATCAAGTGAAGACTTTGTCTTTGTGGGCAGGCCCGTGAAGAAGAACTTCAAGCTAAGAAGAAGGAGCTTGAGACTATGAAAAAGACTAACCAAAATTTAAGTGCTGAACAGACCAAGAATTTGACTTCAGCTATGGATAGAGTAAGTACCACCAGAATAATGCAAATTAACTATTGAATTTTAATATTTTTTTTTGCTGTAAATCGGTGCATAATATGATACAATTATTTATCAATTCACTTGCATTAATTTTAACATGTTTTTTTTTTAGATATCCCAAGGTCTTTGTGATCACAGAGAGTACGTCGAATGTAAATTAGCATCTTTGAAACGATACACATTGTCATTAGATGCAATAATAGCTTGGGTGATGGAAACAAAGACAAGAATTAATATTAGCAAAGAGCTTCCAGATCGAGATAAAAGACGTGTTATTGACAATATTATGGTGAGTTCCTCTGGCTACCCCATAATTTTCAGAAATTTAAAAGTTCTTACGAGAAAAAATATGATTTGTCTAATAAAATTCCAAATTATTTTGTTTTTTCTTTAATTAATTGTGTTTATCAATTATGTTGCATTACAGAATTCTGTATATGACAGAGAGATGGAAGTGAAAGAAGTCTTGGAAAATTACAATAATCTGGAAAAGGAATGTGAAGGTGCTAGACAGCCTGTATCTGTTGAACTTCAGGTATATGAACATTCATATTCAGTGAAGCTAAAGTTCTCAATATTTCAGAATAATAATGAAAAATTATTAATACATAGTTTTTTAAAACTCTATTTAAAATGTGATAAATAATGATTTGATTTAAAATATGATCTTTTGTGCGTATTTTATTTTTGGAATGTTCTCAGAGATTTTAAATGTATATTGATGGATAATCTTGAACTGTTCCATACAGGAGAAGGTAAAGAAACTGCGAGAAGACTGGCATTACGTGAAAAGCAGGGGAGAGGTACCAATAACTGCCCAAGAATCAATTGTCACACCATCTATCAAAACAGTTACATCTCCACCACTGAGAACTTCTCCACCAGTTACTTCAACTATCAGCTCTGTGAAACCTGTTGGTTCATCACCATCAGTTCATGCCGGTGAGTTTCTTTATTTTTCATTCAGTGTTGTGTTGTGTGACAGTGATTTAGAAAATGAAAAACCTTTGTGTTTTTGAAATTAAAAAAAAAAAAAATTTACTTCTTGTGATGAACATAAAAGCAAAGTTCTTATAAGAATAGAAAACCTTTCTTATAGAATATTCTAGACTTCCCAGAACAACTCTTCAATGCTCATCTCACCTCCTTTTCTCTCCTTGTTATGATGCAGCCTTCCTTATAACTCAGTTGGAAAATTACTACAGTTCATTCTTGAATAATACCTGCACCCTAATTTTATGGAAAGGAAAATAAATCTTTTTTCACTTTAATTGTAAAAAATAGTTCCAATAATTTATTACATTGATAATGTTGAAATATAATCCCACATCTGCAATAAAAGAAAAATAACTCAAGCCACCTTTTGCTCTTACGCCAATTATGAATGCAACTTTCATCCATATCATACTTCCTACTACACAGTTACTAATTTGTTCTATAACATGTAACTTTTCTTTCGTGTGCTTCTTTTATAACATGTAATTTTTCTTCCATGTTCACCTTGCATGCATCTAGTGCACCTCAACAAAAGCTTTCTACTAACCCCTCACTGCCATGTGACCACGTGCAACTCTCTTCAAGATCCTTGATACGAATTTTATCCGCACACCAATTTTCAGCTACTGACTTGAAAAATAATATATGGGGATTATTTAAGTACATATGGTATGTTCATCTGACGGTTGATGAAATTACTAGATGTCCTTCAAACCCCCTTTTAACATTTTAAGTTGCAGGTTTTAGAATATAATGTGGAGGTATAATGTATAGATGTATGCAAATGTTGCTAGTGGCAGGCCTGAGACTGAAAGGGGATTTCAGTATAGAACCCTCCTCCTGAAAAATTTAAATACGGAAAAATTTTTTAAATTGTCAGTTTGAATAAAAAAAAAGGTTTTTATAATATAAGTAGTCCAATGAGAAGTGTTGTGATGAATATGTGATAATAGTCTTAACTTAATTGAATACAATTAGGAAAAAGCTAGTAGCCGTACATAGTGAAATTGTTGCTGAACAGAACTATCCAAAACGATCATTTTTCCAAAATGTACCATACTCAAGAACAGTTAAGTTAAATACTCTCTTATAACACTGTAATAGTTTAAATATTTGAATAAAATAAATCTTCACAAATACTGCAATAACATAGTACAGTAGAAACAAATAAACAATGCAAGTACTCTCTACATTCCAGATGTATAAAAGAAACTGCATATCCATTACACAACTCTTGAATAACATTTAATAGCTGGTGGCCTGTTCCTTGGAGCCTTGTTGTCACCTAACATCTATTGTGTCGTTAGCAGTGACTGAGTCGTTGAGCAAGAGTCAGTATGCACTCTTCAAGAATAGGTGGAATAATATGGAAATATTTCATTTTTCAGTCAAAATTTAAACTGTTTCATTTCTTTTGGATATTTTTCTTGGGTGCTACAAAACCACAGACACCCCTCCAGATGGGAGGAGGTTGCATGATTTTTTTTCAGTTTCTACGCACATTGACAATTAGTATTACAGATGTTGGATTTGGTTTTGTCTCTGAGATAGCTGTATTGTGTGTAAAATGGCATGACACAAGCTTCATTCTTGTTAACATATGAAAAATTATTCAGGCAGTGGTAACTGCCTTATGTAATGTTTGTATAAAAATGGGCCAGTACCATTTTCTCTCCAGACCAGGATTTTCTTTCAACTGGGCTCAAATTATTTCAGGGATGATTCTTGGTAATCTCGTAGGTAATCTCCATATTTGTTTATCTTGAAACTTTCTGTAATGACCCTCATATACATGTTTTAATCAGAGTTTACAAAGAACAGAAAGTCCTAGAATGAATGACAAACCTCAAACCTCACTGAACTGGGGTAATTATTTAAAATAATAATTTTATACAAAGTATTGAACAGGAAGGCAGGGTAGGCAGCCTTACCTCAAAGGTGTCCCATGATGATAGTAACAAAATACATTAGGTTCCCCAGTAAATTTTTAAACAAAAATGTTTTAGATCAGTAATGTGGAAAAGCAATTTTTTACTACATTACTACTTGAAGAGCTTTTTAAATATATTTATTCATATTACAAAATATATGAATTACAGGAATAATTAGTATAAATATCTGGAAATTATAAAAGAAGAATTATTTAGTAAATAATATTGCTTGTGCCAGACATTTGTATTAATGTTTGGACAACACTCGCGAGTATCGACGAAAAACAAATTTCATCTTCGATGTTGCGTTATCTCCGAGGACATAGGAACACAGTCAGCGAATGCCATTTGAGTCGAATTGCCGCGAATTATGTGACGATGGTGAGAACATTTTAAAGATTATTACGTAGAATGGAATGGGACCTCTTTAGTGTCATTATTTATTCTCAGGCCAGCGGCGAATCCAAGGGTCCATGCCCCCCCCCCCGCCGCCCCAAAAACCAAGAGTTTTCGGTTGTTTCCTTCTTTTATTTGACAAAATTGATTTAAATATTGTTAGAATTATGTAATTATTTAGAAAAGATTGTGTAGTATCGTATATGTACACTGCAAAAATAATATACAATAAAGAAAACCGTTTTATTTAACGAAAATCTTTGATGACCCCTGCCTGATCGGCTGGATCCGCCCCTACTGTAGGCGTAGAGGAGAAATCACTGCGAACCTATGGCAGTTACATCCGCACAATTTAGCAATAGGAAAGCGGTCCCGTTCCCATTACAGTGAAATCTGTCTTAAGCAGACAATAATGATTCCGGCAAAAATTGGTCGCTAATTGAGGATGCCGGTTGTGAGCTTACTAGAAGTGTAAATAAAATATAATTGTGTTAATTGCTATGAAATGAAATATTTAACAATTTTAATTACTATAAATGAGAAAATGCAATTTAAACAAGGAATTTAAAAGTATTTGCGTCTCTACTAATATCAGAACACCCTCGACTTGTCACTCATTTTCTTTCATTAAGAAACTGACTTCCTATCCTCACAATATCTGTTAAGGATAACGCGAAGATGCAATTCACTTCTTGAATAACTTGAACAGCAGAAAAGTCTGACGAAGGAGTTGGAACGACGTTCGTATAGGATGCGCGCATCCGGCGTGCTCTGCGAGTTCTTGAAAATTCCCTCAAACGAAGCAGAGGTTAGCAATTGTGGGAATGCGGTATTACGAGCGAAGCGATCACGTTGTTTCACCAAGGTATTTGTTAAAATCATCTAACGTTGACTGAAACTAATTCATCCCTCTACGAAATAAGCGACTTTGGATGTCACCAAAGTAATGAGACGTGTTCCGTCTTAGGAAGATATTAAACCAACAGCAATCTCCACCACTTTTCCGTTTCTTGTAATACAGTTCAAAATTCCTGGCCGTTGGCCGCTTAGCTAGAAGGACGCTGAAAAGAGGGAATATTTACATTTGTCTGTCTGTCAGTGAGGGGATATTTACATTTGTCAGTCTGTTCCTCGAAAAAATGGCTATTAATGGAGATATTCACTTAATCCACTGGCCGTTTGAGCAAGGTTCACTGCTTATGAATTTATTTATCCAGGCGCCCATGGAAAGAGAGAAT
Organism: Acheta domesticus; assembly: GCA_031308135.1. Lineage (NCBI taxonomy): Eukaryota > Metazoa > Arthropoda > Insecta > Orthoptera > Gryllidae > Acheta > Acheta domesticus. The sequence continues at coordinate 242,212,427 of JAHLJT010000631.1, forward strand.
CGGCGCCACCTTAGAAACCTTTTGGAATCACCGACTGAATATTATTTTCCAAACCCAAAAAGGAACCTTTGTGGTCCTTAATTTCGGGGCGGGTGCACAGGGTTAGAGATGATTTACTGCGATCGGCTGGCTTGGTGAGCAACATTACTTAAGCAGGTCCAATAATTACTTGAGAGTGCAGATAAACTCCGTTTTGGCACTGCAGGTTTTTTCAGTTGTTGAAAACTTGGCAGTAGAGGGCGTGTGGCAGTAGGCATGATGGGAATGATTTCCATGATTGAAATGTGACTCGGAAAAGTTCGTGTCGTGAAAGTAAATTTTCCCGTTATTCGGTAATTAATCTGCTTAGTGCCTGTTCTCTGTTCATTATGTTTTCTACAAATTGCCAGTGAACGAGTTTCGTTGTGAATATGAAGATAGTTTATTGACAAGAACAGGAAAGAATATCCCTAATGACGTCTCGATCAGAAAACTTCTTGCCTGCAGTTGCGTAGATGTACTTCATGCAAGATGTAACAGTCGTTTCCATCATTTTACCAACATTTGGGCATGATATATCCTTGGAGATTGGGATATTTCGAACGTGAGATCCGGCGTCGATCTACACGTAGGCTTGTGGAGTTTCCCTTCAAGGTATTTACCTCAGCGGGGCACGCACCAGCCAGAATAAGATGTTAGTTCGTGACTAATCTCTCGACATGTGCGGTAGTGTAGTGCATATTAATATGTGTGTGTGTGTGTGTGTGTAGGGAATGTGGATGGGACAAGGAAGAGGAAGGAAAGATCGCGAGCGGAAGGAAAGATTGGTGAGGTACTGCTCCGGCATTCGCGTGGTGCCGATCACGAAACCTCGGAAAACTACGAATCAGAGCAGCCGGCCGCTAGAATTCACTCCAGACAGGTGGAATCGGTCCCAAGTGCGAAGCTATATTGCGATTTTTCTAACTTTGCCCCTGAAGGCCCGTCTTCACAATTAAATATGTCACGGTATTTCGCGACGTTCTCAATCGTACCGCCAGGTATCGCATGGTCGCGACCATATCAAGCAGTGCTTGCGATCATGCGACTTCTAGCCGCACAACGGAGAAAGACGCGAAATGACGTGTGATATTTCATCGTGGCCATAGGGGCTTGAGGGGAGAGTTAGAAAAATAGCACTGTAGTGTCGAAAATCCGCCATCGACAGAGCTGGGACCTTGAGACCTCCCGGTCAACGATGCTGCGGTGGCAACGGTTTCCACCGAGCCATCGCAGCCGGGAGGGGAGGTCTAATCGCATTGGAGGGAAGTGTAATTTAAAATGCCCTTAATCGACTTCTTTGTTTGCTCGCCGCCGCGCGGCGCCGGGCGGGCTGGTGGGCAGCGCGCAATTGGCTTGAGGGGAGGGGACGTGGCGGGTCGTTTGAATGACAAAGGCCTGCGGTACGCGCGGGACGCTGGGTGGCAAGGGAGAGCTCTGAGCATGCGCAGGCTGTGCGTCGTTTAATGTTTTCTTCCTTCCATTTCCACGAATAATACGATTTTGTTTGAAAGGTCCAAACTCTTAGGAAGAACGTTAAAAGAAGATTGTATAAAACTATCGTAGAGAGTATTGCCACATATGGGTCTGAAGTTTGGGAAATATCGAAAGGTAATGAGAATAAACTTACAGCAATGGAAATGGACAATTGGCGAAGAAGCTGTGGATTGACATTGTTGGACAAAGTGAGAAACGAAGAAATTAGAAGAAAAGCAGAAGTGAGTTTCAATATTATTGATACCATTGAAATTAAAAGGCTCAAATGGTATGGTCATTTAACCAGAATGGGTGAAGAACGATGGCCTCTAAAGCTCTGGAATTGGACACCAACATCACACAGAAGACGAGGAAGACCCAGAAGTACATGGAAGGAAGGAGTAGAGAAGGCAATGGACAGAAGAGGTTTAACTGCAGAAGACTGCAGTGACAGACTAAAATGGAAACTGGGATGCGAGAGACGCCCAATGGTGTAAAATATTCGCAATACTACTACTTGAAAGGTCAGTCAAAGATCCAAACGCTGGTGAAATGCATATCGATTGCGGAGATCGGCTTTGTTTTTTCATGATTGTGTTCTTTGACTTTTCTTCATTCCTGACGGCGTCTCTGTCAGCAGCGGTCTGGGGTCTGTCGTGTGTTGTCGCGAGGGGGAATTCGTGTCGTGCGCGTGCGCTGAAACGCAGGCCATTGAGCCCTTGAAGACTGCGAGATTCACCGCCCCAAGTGGTGCCCTTGGCAATGTCTCACGAATACGCAATCTATCGAGCAATTTCAAGGTAGAAAATGTGTATTATAACTGTCAACAGATAGACATTGTAGTGAGGTGAAAAATCGAAGTCTTACATGTAAAACAATTTTAACATTTACATTTTTACAATCGAGAAAATAAATCAACATCCAATTTTCAATAAAAAGCTTAATTATCAGGTAAAATACAAATTATTTTTATAAATAAAATTTTAGTCGTAGTTGTCAGTTATTATATTGTCAGTTTCACGTGGATTTATTTTAAACTAAAAACCTCCATGAAAACAAATTTGTATGCTATTTTTAGTGCGTAATTTTAAAGGGTTAAAATTTATTTTTCAAAGTGATTTAATAACTATCTGCTTGAGAGGGGTGGAGTGGGAATGTTTTTGCCCCACGCACTGCTATCAGCTCAGAGCTGGTTTCCAGCACCAGCCGTTACTGCAAAGGTAGACCTCACACGTATGATCTGTATTATTTGAAAAGATTGTGGGTGAGTGCAATGTAAATATGGTAAATCATAATATCAAGTTTATTTTATATTGAATAATGGAACTTATGTAATGTTTATTTGGCCCGTTAATAGTATTTTCTGTTTTTGTTACTTGTTTTATGGCGTATTTGTAAATTCATTTTACTACTACCAAACAATGCTCAATATTTGTAATAATAAATACATTGGTTGAGATACATTTTTTAACGAGGAAAGGACTGTTGCTTCAGGAATGAGGTCCAGTTAATAAGGGTCCGCACAATAGATCGTTTATTTTTTTTACCGTTTTTTAACTTCACACTTAATGCTTCGTGACTTGGGCAATAGATACGACTGAGAGATTGCCGGACCAACATAGAACAGTACAAAAATTGCTAGCAAGAGTTCACGAAAGGCACCATGAGATTGAAGGTTTGTTGTGGTCATACCGAGTTAATTTATATTGTGAAAAAGAAAAAAATATTTTTAGTTGAGAATGCGCCGAATGAAATTTTGCTACACTCGACTCAGCGAATGAGTAAACGAGTGGTGCTACTTACTTTCTCTCACTAATTCTACCTTTTGCAATTTTCGAAAATTCACACAGTTCAACGAAAACGAAAACTGTGCCACTTTATAAAGCATCGTTTGCTTTATCCGAGGAAAAAGCTTAATCAAAATATTTGGAGTCCTTTTTAGAGAACATTTTGAAAATGTTCTTAGGGCTTCATGTAAAGAACCCCCTAAAATGAAAACCATTTTCAAACTCACGGGGCCTGGATTTCGTTCAGATCAATTAGAGAATATTAATTTTGGAGGAAATCTTCAGAACAGTTTAGGCGCTAGCGTGGATGACGGGCGGAGAGAGAGGCGTTTTGCCTTCAACCAATTTTTCTTTATCAAGGACCCACCAAACGTGGATTGTAACTACACAACATATAGAGGAAGTAATTTACTACGTATTGGAAGAATTATCCACATTTCCGGTTCCAGTGACCCATAATACAAGTTTCTCCGTCAAAAACTCGTTAATTTTTTTTCATGCAAGAAAATGTGCGCAGATAATCTCTTCCCCTGTACGTCATACACACTTTTTACTGTTTTTTGACCAAATAAATAAATAAATTTCTGCCGCACGTTACAATTCTTCTGTTTACTACGTAAGTACGTAGCCTAGCGGGAAGGTGCAAAGGTTAGGGATTGAGGATCGCTGATTGGTTTCTCCGTGGGGAAACGAGAACGAAGTGCGGCCTGTCGGGCAGCCGGTGCGCTTGGCGAGAGGGTGGAGGCTGTGTGTGTGTGGGGCATATGCCGTACGGAGCTCCCTCCAGCTGCACCAGCGCTCTCTCCTACCTGTCCGCCAGAATAAATAGGGGGCCAACGACCAAAAAGAAGTCGCGGGGGAGGGGTGGGAGCATAAAAAGGCGGTCGCTCGCGTTGTGGCACTGGCGGGGGATGGCGTCGGAGAGGCGAACGCAAGAGACGGAGCTGAAAGTGGAAACAGTGAAATTGAAGTGGTAGAGAGACGCGAACAATGTGAAAAAAGAGTTTCGCTAGGAAATGTGACGATACGATGTTCGGCAGACGTTATAGGAAATATGGGGTTCGCTTCCTTGGCCGGAGTCAATTGCCGCTTGACTATCCGGAAGAAGCCTCGACTTAGGCATAGTTTTAAACGTTTAGACTGTCGTACTTATTTTCGCCCCGAGGAAGGTCGCAATAGGACGTGGCGTCTCCCGGACAGCCAAGAGTTTAAAAATCGAGCTCAGATCATGTTAGAATTGTCACAAGATGGGGTAGTTGCGCCGTGGACTACGAAAGGTTTGGCCGTGGAAATTGAGGAAAGTGATAAACGGAAGGGCTGGTGCTGATTGAATGGGAACGAAGTGAGTGCGAAAGGGAGAGTATGGCAAGAAGCAGAGAAGCCGAAGGCAGACGGAGGTGGCCGATTGAATGGGAACGAAGGGAGTGCGAAAGGGAGGGCTAAGGCAAGAAGCAGAGGGAGGTGGCCGATTGAATGGTAACGAAGTGACTGCGAAAGGGAGGGCTAAGGCAAGAAGCAGAGGAAGCCGATGGGAGAGGGAGGTGGCCGATTGAATGAGAACGAAGTGAGTGCGAAAGGGAAGGCTAAGGCAAGAAGCAGAGGAAGCCGAAGGCAGGAGGTGGCCGATTGAATGAGAACGAAGTGAGTGTGAAAGAAAGCCGAAGGCGAAGGGAGATGGCGGAGCGCGAGCGGCGGCGGCGGCGAGGATCGATGCGCCGGCGAGGAGCCCGCGGCGGCGGAGGCCGAGGCCAAGTTTGCGAAGACGGTCTTAAGTTGGGCTCTTTGTGTCGGGTAAAATTCCCGGCATTGTTACCGAGTTGCCGTCGGCGCGGTCGGGGGCCCGCGGAATGCGCCGCGAGGACGGAGGCGAGGGGGAGAGGGGGCGGGGGGCTACGACCGCGACGATGCCTACGCGCAAAAGCCATCGACCACGTGGGGGCGGCGCGGCGCGGAGACGAGTCGGGAAGTCTACTCGCTCGGGGGCGGGGCCAGTCGCCGGTCGCCGGTCGCCGGTGTCCCCTAGAGGCGACGGAGCAGTGCGCGCCCCTGCCAGTGGGAGGAGGAAACGATCAGCGCTGCAATCTGGCGGGGGGAAGCGATATGCCACGAAGGAACGCGCGCGATCTCGCACGTGGGGGAAATTGAATAGGGTCGGGGTGACTTTCGTTGCATCGGCATCGAAACCCAAATTCGTGTTGTCTCTTCTTTGATCGTTGTTGTCGACTTCATCCCTGACGCTCGTAGAAAGGAAACTGGAAAGCCCGCGTTTACAGTACAGGAAGACTTTCTTTGAAATATCAATACCTAAAGCCTTTTGAAGGTTTCTGAAACTAGTGGTTATAACAGTACTAATTTCTAGTTTTGTTTTTAATTTAGGAAGAGGATGAGACCGGAACAGGTATCGGGCCTAATCCTGGCTAGACAGAAGAAGAAGAATATTTTTAACTTTTGCAATTTTTGAAAATTCGAAAAGTCCAACGAAAATCTCACCTGTGCCATTTTTTACGAGGGTACTTTTCTCTATTTGACAAAAAAATTTGAGCCGAATTTAGAAACAAATTAAACATTGTCTTAACCTCAATAAAAACTTGTACGAAAACTACTCGTTAAAAATGACCTTATTCAATGATCTATTTTTTTTTTACTTTTTCGCCTTATTTCTCTAGAAGATAAAGTATTGTTATCGTGCGCCTGGAAACGGCGACTTTTCGACTCAAAAAATATTATTGCTGGGCACTGGTAGCAAGAAAGTGGATAAATCTTGCTCCTACGTATAGTAAATTACTTCCATTAACACGTAGTGCCGTCAGAATCCATGTCCTGGGGGTTCTTGATACCGAAAAATTAATTAATGGCAAAACGTCTCTCTGCCCGTCCGTCCGTCCGGCGTCTGCTTGTCTGCCTGTCTGCCTGCCTTTCCGACCGTCTTTCCGTGCGTCCATCTGTTTGTGTGTCTGTGTCTTTGTCCGTCCGTCCATAGTTAATGCTAGTGTATAAACCGTTCAGCCGATTTTCCCCATAATTGACATTTCTCAATCGCTTTAAGTGAACTGAAGACCTTTGCAACGGGTATTTTCTTTTTTGGGAGTATTTTACAAGATGCCACAAAAGAATTTTCAAAATTTTCTCAAAACTGGCTCCAAATTTTTGGATTAAAATTTTATCTCGGATGGTATAAAAGCGCTTAAAAGAATGCCACGGGTCTCATTTTCGTTGAAATTCCTGATTTTTTCAAAAATCGCGAAAGTTCCATTGTTTCGGATCTTCCTGCAACTACAATATTGGATACAGCAATTTTTTTCTTAATGAAATTGTGGTACATTGAAGACAGATCTTGAAATAAGGTTAAACACAATTTTGTGAAAATGTGATTACCTTTCGCGTAATTTTGCATGAAAGTCAGGCAATTTTTAAGCAGTTGTTTTCTGAAGAATAAAAAGCTCCAAATTATTTCTTTAAATTTTCGTTTTTTTATGTGTCAAAAGTCAGTAAAAAAGCGCATTTACGCCGAACTTTGTATTTTCGAAAATTGCAAAAGTCATAAATAATACGAGAAATTTTGTGATGTTGTATCACCGCTAGTTTAGAAGAGATTTCATCCAGAAACAATGTTGATCTTCGATATTGTAGTTTCGCAGTGGTCAAACGTTTTGCCGTTAACCAAATTTTCGGTATCAAGAACATAAAACGTGGATTGTAAATATGCAATGTGTTACATGGAGTAATTTACTCCATATAGGAACTAATATTTACCCACTTTTTCGATATCATGGCCCCCAATAGTGTGTTTTTGACGAAAAATTGCCAATTTTCGCTTCAATGTCTTTGCTACGTAAGTAAGTAGTAGGTGAGAAAGTGAAAGCAGCTAGTTGCAAGGAAGTGTTCTGTATAATTCGAAAATTGAGAAATAGATTTGAAATCGCAGTACATTAGTGTAAATATAATTTTAAAACAGGTCAATTTAGATAGCAATTAATTTGGTGTAATGTGAAATAATAAAAAAAAGTTTGTGTGGTCTGTGGAATAAGCACTAGTAAAATTAGATCAAATTGAATTTTATTATTTTTAATGACAAAACTGTTTCGTCCAGATTTGCTTGATAGATACCGATTATTATCAGTCAAAAGTTATAGTTTATTTTATTTAACTAGCATCTATCTTTCTATTATTCTACAGTGGATTTCATTTCACGGACTTGAATGATGTGTATACTAGGAATAAATATTTGAACATTGGTGTTCGATAGATTGATTGATTTTTTTTGCTGGCGCGTCACCTTCTACGGGCGTTTTCCCATAGTTGTAGTGCGTGTTCAATCGCGGGAGAGGCGATGCCCCTCCCCTGCTGGAACGTGAGGTCCGGCGCCGACTTACACGGTGTGTGCGTTTTCGAAAGGTACACGTAATTGTGCTTTCAAAATACTATCTTAAATGGACTCTCGTTTGCTACCGAATTTATCAGTGTTGACTTCAGTCCTGTTTGTGTACGACATTAGATGAATGAAAGACCGCTGACCTGTAAAGAATTAATTTCGAAGACCCTGTATGTCTGTTACTAAATCTTGTTGGAGAGCAGGATTCCGCAAGCGTCGTGTCAGTGTGTTTATCCGGTAACGCGTTGTAAGGCGATTTGCCTGTTCGCGCCTGGCGGCTCAAAGGCTCTCTGGTTGAGAAGATTGTAGTCTGCCTCGCCCGCTACACCCGCACAGGCCGCACACCAGCTTCGGAGCGCCATCTTGTGCTTTCGGCGCACGTTCCGGTCAGCCCAGCGGCGGGTTCCGTGCGGCGCGGGGCGGCGGCGCCCGACGCTCGCCTGCGTCTGCACTGCCCCTCCCCCTCTCCTCCCCTCCCCGCCTCCACTGCCCCCCAGTCCCCTCCCCACACTGCAACTCCCCTTCCCACCCCTTCTGTCCTCGCCCCTCACCGCCTCGCACCACCCCGTCTCATCCCTCTCCTACTCGCCGTGCTCCGCTTCGTCCCGCCCCGCCTCACTCCGCCTCCCCCTGCCGCGCCTCGCTACACCCTTTCCCGCCCCGCCTAGCCACGTCTCTGCCCCGCCTCGCACAAGACGGTTCTGCCTACCCCGCTCCACCTCACCCCTGGCTGCCTCGCTCCGCCCTGCCACCCCTCACCGCCGCGCCCCGTCCCGCCTCGCACTTCCGCGTTTTGCCTGCCCGCTTCGCCCCGCCATGCCTCACCCCACCTCGCTCGCCTCACCCCCAAACCCGGCCCCGCGCCGCCCCCGCCTCGCCCCCACCCCGCTCCCGCCTCGCTCCCGCCCCGCTCCCGCCACGCCCCCGCCTCCGCGTCTGCCCTGCCGCGTCGCGCCGTTTCTCCGTCAGAATAATCTCATCAAAGTTCCCGCTTGTTGCGCGGAACCAAATTCCAACGAGATCTCCTTAGACGCGTTTGTTGCACATAGTATACTAGTTTACGTCATAATGCAAATGACTCTCGCGCTTTTGATGAAAATACACGACAGTTAATATGAGTATGCGGATTTTCTCGCTTGAAGGAGATAGTAATAGAAGGTGAGAAAACGGAAAGGACTGGTGATTAGAAAGATAACAGTGTGAATGTTAGGAAGAAAAAGACGAAGAGAAGAAACGGAGGGCCTCGACGAGGGAACAGCGTGTGTGACGAGCCTGCAAACAAATGATTGCTAGTAGGAAACGGGATTTATTATAATAAAAAAACCTCAAACATGTGCCTATGTATGTATTGTCCACGATTACGTAAAATACAAAGCCATGGTTATAATTGCTTCATACGAGCATTTTCATATTTTCTAATACAGAATGTCGCCAATCCGTCCGTAAAATGGTTTTGGAGCGTCTCAACGAACGTTCTTTGAACACTATATAGTCTTTACCAAACAATACGAGTTGTGTACGAAATCTAAAATATGTACGTGTAGCACACGGTGGCGTTAACGAGAAGCACGTGAGCAGCGTGCGTAGCCAGTGGATGATCGGAGTGGGGGATAAGGGAGTGAGTGTGGGGGGCTCTGCGCCCAAATCCAACATTGTTTATGTGGTTTCTGCAGCGTCACCTGGAGAACGTAGGGTTTGAAACGCGACGATGGCGAATTTTCGACAGCTAGATTGCGGAGTCGAATTCATCCACTGTCCGGAGGAAAATTCTACCGGCTGGTCGCTCTGATACGCAGCCTTCCGTTGTTTCTCCGATCAATACCAGACGAATGCCGGTGCAGTACCCTAACGAACAGGCCACGGAACATGCGCGATCTTTCCTTCCTAACACTGTTCCCAACTCTCCCCTTAAGTGTACACATTCACTACACTACCACACAAGTTGGAAGACAGTCGGCAGTTTGGTCCGCTTTTTTCCGAAGATTTGCCATTTCGTGAATAGTCAGTCAACGGTTATTCGTAGTCAGGGCATGGGCTTCCGACCGAAGGGGGAAAAAATGAAAGAGCCCGTATAGGTATCCGTGACGTGTAGGTTGGCTCCGGACCTCTCGTTCCAACACGGGAGGAGCATCGCAACCACCCGATATACTACACTTACAGGACAAATGATGAAGTGTTTGACGCGTCCGAAAACAATTCTCACTTCACCAGTGCAATTGAACTTGATGTATTGAAACCGTGCCACGGATTGATCGCATCACACTCCAAAGGAATATTCCCATTGAGCTCGTGGGGACGGGAATAGGCTCCGAAATTTGCTTCCCTGACAAAGGGGTGTTTAGTCCTCGGTGATGTAGAGGAAGCGCGGTAAGACAATGGCTGATGAGAATTATATGTCAGCGTACGATCGAGTTATGCATGGGCTCTATGAAACGCGAGCGAACAAGTGATTGCGATTACTTCCGCTTCGCAAGTATCCTTGAATTCCTTGATACCGAGAACGCAATTTCCGAGAAGCAGGGGGGAAGTTCGACAATTCACGAGTTCACAAAGTTGGGGTGTCCTAGAAGCGAAGTACTACTTTGCTTTTTTTAAATAGTAAATACAATTTCATTAACGTTTAGTTACAAAATCCTATCTGAAACATCCCGTTTGGTCAGGTAGATATATTAATATGGAAAATATGTCGTAATAAGTAAAATATGTAATAATAAGTAAAATAAAAATAATTTTAATTAAATCAAGAATGTGATGCACACTCTAGAAACATATTTAGAACTGATGTGTCTTGAAGCAGTACAAACAGACCTTACCGCGAATTGGTAAAAAACCTTGGCTCCTGGGCCACAGGCCTTTATGCAAACAGACCTTACCTTTTGCAAATAGACCTTACCGCGAACTGGTAAAAAGCCTTGGCTCCTGCGCCACAGACCTTTGTGCAAACAGACCTTACCGCGAACTGGTAAAAAGCTTTGGCTTCTGTGCTACCAGCCTTCGTACAAATAGGCCTTACCTTTTGCAAACAGGCCTTACGGCGAACTGGTAAAAAGCCTTGGCTCCTGCACCATAGGCCTTTGTGCAAACAGACCTTACCGCGAACTGGTAAAAAGCCTTGGCCCCTGTGCCGCCGGTGTTCACGGCGCTGTCTGCGGTGACCGGCGCGTCTCGTGCCCGTCTTCTTTTACTGCGGCTCCGGGAGGTGCATCGCTCTTATTAGCAGTAAATGCATTTTTCATGGCCTTCGATCGCGCTGCGCTCTGCCGCCCTCCCGCGCCACTCCGCTTCGGCGGCGCCCGGTGGCGATCGGCGATTGTTGGTGCACGGAGGACTACGTTCTCGTGCTCTCTTGCTCTTCGGTATTCTGTTTTTGATTCAGTTAAGAAATATAATTGTCAGCACAGGATATTGACGTTGCATGGGGGAATGAAAACACACGTAACCATATATCCATTGTTACTTTCACATTTTTCTATAGCTTATTGTTTAACTACCGATTATTAAATTTTTGGAAACAATGCGACCTGAAAAAGTTTATAAGTACGAGTGAAAATAAATGTTTTAGCGACCTGAGGAATCCTTAATAAGAGTTCACGTACTTAAGAATCTGTATTGATTTCAAATGGTCTGGACCATAAAAATAAAACTGAAGATAAGAAAACAATGAACATTAATTTTATATCTTCAGTTTTCTTTTTGTTTGATTGCTTTTTTTATCGAAAAAGTTCATAATAGTTTTACTATTTTGGGTTTAGTTTTAACGCCACAATTGTTCCATGATCTATCGTACTTATCGCTAAGATACCGTTCAAGTAGAATTCCATTAGTGACTGACTGATAGGCATCCCTGCCTGAGTAGTTTGTGCGTGCACATAAAATTTGAAAGCATATCACGAACTTCGGCCTCGTCGCAACAGAGGTTAATTTACATTAGACCGTATTTGTTTTAATGACTGCAGACAACGAATTTTAACTTTTCTTTCCGTATGGTCATGGTCCCGTTTGTTCTAAGATGAACAAAATTCATCGACCTAATTTGTTTTTGCTGTAAAGACATTGTTTTGTTGATTTTTCGATATTTCCCGGAAAACGTAATCGTACTTATATACGGAGTACATCCGAAGTATATATGTTCTACGGAGAAAGCTACGTAATGCTACGGAAAATCGGTTTCGAGATTTTAACGGAAATAAACATTATCATGGCGAAGAATTTACCAGTGGATTGACCCATCCGTAAGCAAACATGATGGATGAGAATAGAGCAAGATGTCTAGCCTCGTCCACTACTGATCCCAATATTGAGCAAGCCCATGCCCTGACTACGAATAACCGTTGACTGGCTATTGACGAAGTGGCAAACCATACACACTTATTTAGGTTCTACAAGTGAAAACGCTGAGATGGATTGCCGAAAGAGTTCTTTTCTTGAACAGCAACGCTCTCGCACGAACCGCTGCACGAGCTCTTCAACATTTTTTGTGGTGTCGAAGTGTCGGAGCATCCCTCACTTCCCAGTTCCGAAATTGATAGACGTAATTGCCATTGTTCATTTAAAGATGCTTTAAGAGACCAAAGATTTGCCTCCGACATTTCAGGTGAGACATGACTTGATGATTAAAACGTTGTCTTTGCGTCCATCATGGCATCAATTGATACCACGATGAACGAAGTCTGTTGAAAAGCATAGTGCTTGTGTTGAAAAATGGAGTCACTGTAAGTTTCTTACTGTTGTAATCAATTATAAACAATCAGATACTTATTAACTTATACACCAATGCAACATGTGTAGAACTAGTAGTTTATACAATTAGTTTATAATGTTAAGCTTTCTTGCATGAGTACATGTTTTGAAAACGAGCGACGTTAGGAGCGAGTTTTCAAATTTGTACGAATGCAATAAAGCAACATTATAAACGAGTTGCATACGCTTTTTTTGTATGACAGCATTATACATTTATAAGAGAATGAAACTTAAATTTGCGAAGAACTTTCCTGTGATGTCTCGGGTATTTGACATCTGTGCGACAAAACTGTGGTCGGCTGTTCTGTTTACCTCTACCTCCTCCTAATTCTCTCGCTGCGATTGGCTGAATGTGTGATGACGCAATCATTCGAGCCGTAAAATCTAATACGTCATCATTTGTGCCATAAAACGCCTGATTATGAACGATTTCTTGCAACAGAAAAGGTCGTTTATAATGCTGAAATACCAAAAAAAAAAAAAAAAAAAAGCACACAATTTTTTTCTTAAACGCAAGGCGTCAGCTGTGATGCTCAGAGTAAGATAATTCAGCCGGTAAGCCCTGTGTGAGAGTAGGTGGAATAACATCAAATATTTGCATTTTTCAGTCATCGTCGAAATTGTTTCATTGTTTTTAATTTTTTTACCGAGTTTCTGGGCATCTAACGAAACCAAGGACACCTCCCGCATTGCCAGAGGCTGCGTAGTTTTCAGTTTATCCGCGATTGGAAATTAGTAATCTAGATTGGTTTTGGTCTTTGAACGGATGGCCCTGATCTGCCGATCGGCCATTTTTGATGATCCATTTAATAAAGGTATTCCAAGCGGTGCATTGGAGGGAGTTCTCGTAGGGACCGCCTGAGAACCCACTAAGTAACCACTCGTTGGTGGCGCCGTCGTGGCTGCTAACGGATTTAAATGCAGAATTGCCGGTCTCTCTCCGCGTTCCGAAGCCCTCGGAGCCTCCAACATTCACGAGGCGTAGCCAGCGATTTTCTTCTTTTGTCTCCGCCTCGCCCCGCGTCATTACTGCGACGTCCTCCCGGCTCGCAAGGGGACAAGAAGTCAAACCTCATCAGAGGAAGGAGATCCTATTGTCGAAGATTACTAGCTCAAAAGGACGACGAAGATCGAGTTAGCTTCTTTCCTTACTTTATTTCTTTTTTTTTATATTCCGGAATGCTTCTTTTGTCCTCTTTCATCTATCTCTGCCTCCGTTTAGTGGTGGTGGAACACCGTTAGTGAAGTGGACATATCGCGCTTCTTGCAGGCAACTCCCTCGTCCGATACGCTGTTTTCGGATTCAAGCAAAATCACGAAGTTATTTTGGTGTCCGCCGGAAGTTGAAGATAAAATTTGAGTATCGTGCGAGCGCTCGGCGGCAGTGACTGGCTCAAGAAAACGTTTGCGCTTTCTGGGCTCAGTGTGGGTTGGCGCGCACTGAGGAAGCGCCGCCGATGGCGAGGGCGTGAGCGAGGGTGAGGGCAAAGGTGAAAGCAAGGGGAGACGGCGAGGGCGAAAGTGAAAGCACGTGCGCGAGGGCGTGGACGTGGGCTTGGGCTTGGGCTTGGGCTTGGGCTAGGGCGTGGGCGAGGGCGAGGGCGAGGGCGAGGGCGAGGGCGTGGGCGAGGGTGAGGGCAAAGATGAAAGTGAAAGCACATGCGCGAGGGCTTGGGCTTGGGCTAGGGCTAGGGCGAGGGCGTGGGCGAGGGCGAGGGCGAGGGCGAGGGCGAGGGCGAGGGTGAGGGCAAAGGTGAAAGTGAAAGCACGTGCGCGAGGGCTTGGGCTTGGGCGAGGTCGTGGTGTGGGCGTGGGCGTGGGCGTGGGCGAGGGCGTGGGCGTGGGCGAGGGCGAGGGCAGGGCGAGGGCGTGGGCCTGGGCACGGGCGCGGGCGCGGACGTAGGCGAGGGCGACGGCAATGACTATTACAATTAATGTGTGGGCGTGCATGTGATGTATAATATTGTGCACAAAACTCGCTCGAAAATAATATGAATTAAAACAAATAGTAATGCCCTTAAAAATTCTATCTTCCGCAAAGAAATGTATATTGAAGGGAAATATGCAATTTTTGAAGTTTTTATTTGTAATTTTCTGAACTTTGATGCCATTTGGCGTATTGACTGGATCAGATTAGTTTCAGTAATATGAGCAATTGACCAGATTGCGTATGTTTTGTTATTTAAAAAATTTGAACGTTAGTTACTTTATTTCGGCTTTTGTAACTAATTTCAGTGAGAATTTGAATTTCGTAATTCAACATTCGTAGCCCGTTATTCTTCAACATGTTTATGCGTTTTCTGTATTTTACGTGTCACAACTGGGGTGCTGGTCGACGAATCGCAGGAATTTGAATGTAATTACCTAGTTGCCGTAAACCTGAGCAGAATGCCGAGAGCGTTGTTACGCAGCTGCGAGATAATTTCCTTCAGCGTTACTGTCGGCTCCGTGTTTAATTTTACTGTTGGAATGAATTCTCACGAACATTATGCAAGCGAAGGTATCCAAGAAGAAGGTTTGCAAAAGGTGAACAATTAGAATGCCTTTATATGCTGTGTGCTTAGTAGAATTATTAGATTTGTTTAGCTTTAAAGGAGAAATGTTGCGAAGTATGTTTCTTAAGCCTCCGCCATTGATTCTTCCGTTGTTTTTTTCCTTAATATGTATTATATCCTGTATTAAGTCTAGGAGAGGTGGCTCAGGGAATCAACTGATGTCAGTGCAGTGCCTCTGACCGGGAGGTCCTGGAGTTCCTCACATAGCCGATGGTTGTAGCATTTTCGCCACTAGCTTGTCAGCTAGGCCGAATTCAGTCGCTGTCTGGAGGAGCATTCTAGCGGCCGGCTGCTCTGATCGGTAGTTTTCCGTGGTTTGTCCGATCAACAGCAGGCGAATGCTGGAACAGTACCCTAACAAACGGGCTACGGACCGCGCGCAATCTTTCCTTCCTCTTGTCCTATTCTCATCCTTTACACACACACACACTAACATGCATTACACAACCACACATGTTTTGATTTTGCACTAGACTTGTGCATGGTACTTATTTTAGAGCTCCCTGATTGGGCATTGAGGCGGCGCACGAATCGCAAGCGACACATTTGTCTGAGACACATACTCTTTGAAGAGACAGAGAAAAAGGTGTGGATATCTGGTGGATTAGAAAAGAGTAGTGTCAGGGCGCTTGTAAGAATTTTAATAAGGTTTATGAAAGTTGGTTAATGTAAAAAAGAGTTTGGGGTTGAATTTTCAACTGCGAGGTGGGACATAAATGAGAGATAACTTGCAACCCGTTTTATGAACATGGAAGTCAAAAGAGAAGAATAAAAGTATTTGCGCTCATTAATATCTGTCTAAATTTGTTCCTCACAAAATTGCCAAAAATTGTTTTTCTTCCTTCAGATATCAATTAAGTTTCCCAAATTACTTAAAAAAGCATGAGAAGTATGTAATATTTTTGCACTAATAAACTGCCCCAAAATTTTTAATTAAGGATTACCATTAAATTCTGATTACCTATACTATGTTTTATAATTGTTTGGTGTCTCTAATTGTTCTTTCATAAACCTCACCAATATTCTCATAAACGAATTGACACTACTCTTTTCGAATGCACCAGCTCTCTACAACTATCTTTTCTGTCGCTTCAAAGTGTATCTGTTGCAGATATATGTGTGGCTTGCGTTTCGTGCGCCACCTCACTGTCCAATCAGGGAGCTTTAAAATATGTCCCATGCACAAGTTTGTGCAAATTCAAAACATGCTGTCGGGAGACCGGTCGGGGGCTTAGAGCTTGCCACGACAGGGGCGGTGCCCCGCTGGTGGGAGAAAACTGGTTGGCGAAAATCCTGCTAGTCGATGGTAGGTTGGCCCCCGATCTCGCCATCCAGCGGGGGAAGATTATCGCCACCGCCAGATGAAAGAAAAGTGCACTACACTTACGGGACAAATGACCTTGGCAGTTGACGCGCCCGGAATCACTAACAATCAATCTGTTTTAAGTATTTTCGGACATATTAACGTTTCTGAAAATAGTATTAAATGCCCACTGAATTAGGAAATTCTTCGAGGCATTGATAAGATTACACATTCGTTCTTGAAATTTTTACATGCACATGGGCGTGGTTAAGTGTAACAGACATTTTCCCAATTTTTAGGTACGTTCAAATTGCTTTCTGACGCGCACATTTGACGAAGGAAAAGGAATGTTTTTCATTAGCGGGCCCGCCAGAAATGAAAATGACTAAATTCGATTCTGAGGTTGAGCACCGCTGTACACAAGTAGGAGGGTTGCGACGGTGGCGCCCGAACCTCTCCTGTGGGGAAGGCCAAGCTGATTCGGGCCCAAAGGACAGGGCAGGGACCTGGTCCCTATTGTCCGAATGATATTTCATTCTACTAGACAGATAGTGGCTGGCAGGGGGCAGGCGGTTCCATCATCCAATCTGAGGCTTCAAATTATGTCACTGCACAGTTGTCGATACTTATTAAGACGAAAAATCTAACAGCACGAAGCAAGTGAAAATTGAAGAGTGCCATTACTACTTTGGTTATGTAACGCGAGTGCGGTTGTGTCGCGAGCCGTATTACGTCGTTCTCTGTTGTGAGCTCTTTTTACGATATATTTCTTGCTACTATTGCTGCTGCTACTGTTGTGATCTGATGCAAGAACGACCTCACGATCGTGTCTGCCACTCGAGTAAGTGGCGACATGACTCTACCCCATCCTCCGCTGTCAAGTATTCAGAAATATTATTTGGGCAATAGAGCTTTCTTTTCTATTTATACCTTTATTTATATTTATACCTTCAATTTATATTTCTGACCTTTCTATTTTCTTATATTATAAAGTGACGTTTAAAGTAAAGTAATAGTTTTCGAGACATTGGCAACAACTGAAAAAAATAACTTTAAAAGCTCCCACTACTTAAAGTTCACTCCCTGCCTATGATTATTTTTCTTACTTGTATATCATATCAAAAGGGACACTGTGCTAGATGTTAACCTTTCAAGAAATTTGCATGTCAAAGTGCTTTTTCTAGGCTATAATGGAAGTAAGAAAGAGTGAAGTGGAAAATATCTGATTTTACGATGCTTTCGTCTGCCTCGAGTTTTAATTTACGAAATTTCAAGATGGTGTGTGAAGAAATCTGAAATTTGTCTCCTTCAGGGGACAGGGCATTGAACTCTAGATCCATCTCCTCGTTTCATTAATCATCGAATAAATTTTAATATATAATAATAAATTTTGCTACGCTAAGACGTGCATGTTCGTGGCTCATTTTCTTGGGATTTTTTTAATCGCCACTTTAGTTACATTACAAGTCCTTGTAGATAATTAAACAGCCTTTACTCGGTTTTTATTTCCTTGTAGCAAACCTGGATGAAAAGTTGAAGAGAGTAGTGTCAGCTGAGGTAACTGAGATCCAGGGTTCGAGACTCGGCGGTGGCAGGATTTTCCACATCAGCCAATACTAGATCGTATTCAGCCGGAGATTCGGGAGCGGCCGGCAGCTCTGGTCGATAGTTTTCCGTAGTTTCTCCCATCAACACCAGGCGAATGCCCGAGTAAGACCCTAATAAACGGGCCATGGACCGCGCGCGATCTTTCCTTCCTCTTCCTTTCCTCATCCTTTACACGTACATGCACTGCAGTACCACACATGCCGGGAGACCAGTTGGGGCCTTATACTTCGGTTTTTCTTTCATGGCGCACGGGGGTGTGTCAATATAATGGAATGTCTCACGGTATTTCGCGTCGTTCTCCGTTGTGCCGCCAGGAGTCGCATAATCGCCAGCACTGCTCGATACAGTCGCGATCATGCGACTCGTAGCGGCACAACGGAGAACGACGCGAAATACCGTGAGATATTCCACTTTATTAACACCCCCGTGCGCCAAGAAAGAAAAAAACCGAAGTATAGAGCTTGCCCCGGATGGGGCCGTGCCGCGCCGATGGGAGATACTTGGGTTAGGAAAACCCCCGCAAGCCGACGGGTTGGTTGGCGCCGAATCTCGCCAAGTGATTCAGATGGATAAGATCCCCGCCACCTCCCGCGATAAAAAGCGTGCATTTCACTTACGGGACTAATGACCTTAGCAGTTGTCGCGCCTGGAATCACTAATCAACCAGTCGAAGAGAGTGGTGTGCCCCGAGTCGGGGACGCGGGGAAGCTGCGCGTGTGGATTGCGGCAGCCACCTGCCATTGATGAACGCGCGACTGTAATTAGCGGTAATTACTCGGCGCAACATTTCTCACTCGTGACGTTAAGCGAGTGCAGACCTTCTGATATCGATTCCCCTTAATGGAGCGCAGGGGCCGCCGCAGAGGTAATGCTCCTCAGCACAATGCCGAAACGCGGAGCGACCAATTCCAACCACATCTTCAGTTGTGAATGATGCCTCTTAAATAGTTGATTGTGTTTGTATTTGACGGATTTCTTCGGCACTGTATAACGGCGATATGTAACAGTATTCTAATACTCGAATCTTATCATTTATATTATTATTATTATTATTATTATTATTATTATTATTCCTCTATATCACGACTAAAGATGTTATGAGTCGGCCGAATATAAAATCTACTCCAAGTTGCTACCAGCTACCTAAGGAGCATATCTAGGGACTGTTGGTGCCTCTACAATACTTTGCGCAAAATGTGGGCTGATCCAAATAAAGCGCTTTCTTGCACTTCCCAGAGTTTTGCATTACCTGGGAGTTCAGACAAGTTCTTACTCAAATTTTGCGGAACAAATCCCAGAGCTCCGATAACTATCGGGACGACCTGTGCTTTTACGCCCCACATTCGTGTTCTCGATTTCCAAACTCTTGTATTTAAGACGTTTCTCTGCCTCCTTGCTAAAGACGTGTTGATCGGAAGGTACAGCAACATCGACCAAGTAAACACGATTTTTTCTCCAAAAAAACCGGATAACTATATCTGCTAGATCTAACTAGATCTGCCAGTGGAGGTAGCTACACATTCTGTCGTGTCTTTTCAAGTATTCGGTCTTTGCTAGGATTGGACCAGCTGAGACAATATGATCAATGGTTTCTATGTGTTCCTGACAAATGCGGCATTTATCATCTTGGGAAATTTTCAGAACCGCATTTATCATAGTGTCGTGTTCTAAAGGTCTGATGTTGGGCAGCTATTACAAGTGCTTCCGATTCTGGCTTCATTCTTCCCCTTTTAAGCCACATAAATGATTGATCTTTATTGATCTGTGCTCTGTCTATTCGTTTCAATTATTGTCCGTAGAGTGGTTTGTCCTCGATTTCTTTAACATTTTTTGTATCTGACATTTCATGTTAAGTAGCATCAGAAGTTCAGTGTCTCTGTTATTCTGCGTGTCTTGCATAGTTTTCTTTGCAATGCTTCTTGCTACACTAACAATGCCTCTATTTCCCATTCTTCGGTGAAATTTCATGACCTGCCTCATTAGAGGATCATCTTGATGGCTGACTACATACTTTCCCATCCCGACTATTGCGTTGTGCCAGGAGGCCTCAATTTGTCTGAGGCCTCTTCCTCCTCCTTACGTGACTCATACTGTCTTATGTACATCAGCTCGAGGGTGGGCGACGTGATGCATTGTTAGCAGTTTTCTGGTTTTCCGGTCCATGGTGCGAATTTCTTGCTCCGCCCAGTCCACTACTCCGAAACTGGCGGTGCCTGTAGCCGAATACAAACTACCTATTTCTGATATTTTATTTCTGGAATTCAGAGCGGACTGCAGGACGAGTCTCACTCTTCTGTAATACTCTTAATTACTGTAATACTATTTACTTATGTATTATTATTATTATTATTATTATTATTATTATTATTTCACATATCTACGATGCAAACAAACGGATTAGATAATCATAATAGGGATTACATTTATAATTCGAGCCTAATTATATTGTTATCATTTCCCATATTTTCTGTTGATACTGATTGTTGACAGCATGGTTGTCTTCTGTACCAGCTCCCATAGGTTTTCGTGAAGATCAATTCCCTGATACTTGGACAGCATAAACATCTGAACCTTGTAGTTTTTCCGTTCTGCATTTAGTGATCTGGCTTGATCATCTTGAGGCTCTGCGAGTTAAAAGAGATCTTTTAACATAAAGTGCCGCTTTATACTATAAAGTCCTCGGGAAAGTGTTCTCTGAAAATAACCTCTCATTTTATTTCTATACAATTTTTATATGAAAAGAGTTGTGTTTAGTATTCTGGTTGTCTGTAGAGTATTCCAATAGTCTATTGGCGACCAAACTATCTGGCGTTCATGATTTTTAAATCGTGGAAAAAATGTGTTCGTATTTTTTTACTTGTATAATGTATCAATATTACTGTAATGATTAATAAACCATATTAATTGAAAATTTCTTTAAATATTCAATTACATTTTATTTATAGTTTGAGAATTTTCGGCATAATGTTTATTTTTGGATCTGGGAGTTGAAGTAACTAAATATAAAGACGCCTTGAAGCATTTTTACCGTGCCAACAAATGTTGTCAAAAATTATTAAGAGAAATAGATTCAGGGTTTATAAAAGAATTGTTGACCATAAATGCAGTGATAAGATCAAATTTGTGTACGAAGCAGGTATTTGAAAATGTTATGAAATTGACAGAGCGCTCTTTGGAGCAATTTTGTGAAGATAATTTTGCCAAGTTTTGCAATATTAGTATTGTGCTATTAGTATTGTTCAACACCTTTATAAAAAATTCAACTTATCGTTAAACTTTGTAGGAATGTTTGTGCCATATATTGTATCACCATTAGGTGTATTTATAGTTTCAAACATTGAAGCATTGGGAACCGAAATGCGGTTAATTAAAGCAAATTTTAAGTTGGTTAAAGCAAATTTTAACTTAGTTAAAGCAAAAATTTAAAGTAAAGCAAATTTCTCTGTTATATCAGTACTACCTCACACAGTATTAGAATTTGTAGTGAACATTATGCCAAATGGTTTTTTAAATTTCAATTTTGAAAATCAAATTGCATATTACTACACCAATCTTACTGTACGAGTAACTGAAAAAAACAACAACAAATATTGTTTTTCTGCCAATGTGGTTGTCTCCTCAGCAATAGAAAGCAAGGGATTATTTGCTGTTGACTGCCGATTTGGAGCAGTCACCAGTGTTACAATCTTTCGCTGGCGCTTCCGTCGGTCGATTAGCACATATTGCACACGCGCATAGGACTAGGCGGCGCGTGAAGCAGGGCGATGATCGCGGGCGTGTGGGCGGTGGTCAGCGTGGCCGCGTCGCCGCCTTTGCTTCCGCTGTCGCCGCCGCCGCCGCCGCCTGTTGCGCCTCCTGGCGCGAGTGAATGAAAACTCCGCCTTTCACGAACATCAGCGTAAGGAACGGTGGTGTCGGCGTGGAGATAGTAACAGCGTCGAAGGTAATTGAGAGGCGTAGCGGTTCTGCGGAATCGAACGCCCAATACAGACAAAATCGGGAGGATGCAACTCGTGAGGCAGAGCAGGACGAAAGAGTAGGACGGGCGTGGTGGGCGGGAAGGTAGCGTGAATAGACGCGGAATGAAGAAGCTGCCAGCGCAAACGAGCAGCCTGATTCATTAATTGATTCGTGTTTTCGGGCGCATCAACTACTCAGGTCATTAGTCCCGTGAGTGTAGTGCGTGTTTTTTCTCGGGAGGCGGCGATGATCTTTTTCCCCGCTGGATGGCGAGATCTGGCCTCCGACCTACCGCCGACTAGCGGGGTTTCCCCCCTCAACCAGAAATCTCCCACCAGCGGGGCACCGCCCCAGCCGGGACAAGCTGTAAGCACCCGATCGGTCTCCCGGCATGTGTTGTAGTGTAGTTCACGTTAGTGTGTGTGTGTGTGTGTGTGTGTGTGTGTGTGTGTGTGTAAGAGGAGAGGCTAGGACAAGAAAGAGGAAGGAAAGATCGCGCGCGGTCTGTGGCCCGTTTTGTTAGGGTACTGCTGACGAGCAGCCTGAAAGAGGCTTCGTTCGCAGCAGCGATATTTTGTGCCCGCTTTGTTCGCGCCGCCGGGGCTCGGGCGCCGAGTGCGCGGGCCGTGACCGGGCAGCGCAGCCTCGTGTTTGATCCCAGACGGCGCCGCCGCCGCCGCCTTCATCTCTGCTGTCCGCTGCACAAAGCTCCGCATGCGAGAGCAGAGGGAAGTGGGGAGGGAGGCACCCAGGCCGCTTTCTCTCGTCCTCCTCTGCCGCCGCCGCCGCTTCGGGTCAAAGGAGGGCGAAACGGCGTCGACGGCGGCGGCGGAGGAGGCAACAAGTTGTGTTGCAAACAGAGCAGCATCGCCGAGCGCAGTGGGGCCGCTATTTACCCACTTCTGCGCCACCGCCGCCGCCGCCGCTGCTGCCTGCAGCCGCCAGCCCCGCCGCCGCCGCCTCCGCCTCCGGACCCTCTGGGTTCATTAGGATGCGAGTTACGCCCCGTCTTCGCCTCTCGCTCCCCGGCCCGGCCCTGAGGTCGCAGCCCGCCGCCTCCGCCTCCGCCGCCGCCGCCGCCGCCCTCGAGCCACGAGCGCAGTGCAAAGCCAGCGCAATTCGCGCCACGGGATCCGAGGCGCCCCTTGTAGAACCGACGTGCGTACGGAGGCATCACTTGGGGATATCAAATTCCCTCTTTCGGAGCATGCTCTCGTTTTGGTCAATTCGTATTCATTTTTACATGAAGAGCGTGTTTTCAGGATGTACGGTTTCACTCATAAACAGTAAAAGAAAATAAGCCTTTTAATGAGTAAATATTCTTGATGAATAATACTCCTTACATCGCTGCCTGGGAATGTTTTGAATCTGGCTACAACGTGTGAAGCAGAGTTCTTCTGTTTTCTGATGCCTTTCCGTAGCCGGAAAAATGACATTATTTCCGAAGAAAAAGAAAGAAAGATCAGTTATTTTCGAAACGCACGCATGTTAGTTCCCACTTACAGGTTCGGTAGTTCTTCAGTAAAATAGGAATTTTCTTGCTTGTAAAAACTTCTTGCAGAGAATTGTTTGAACTTGGTTGAGGAACAATTTTATTTTCTATCTGCCTCCATGTTATTGTTCTTCTGTGATATTACGCCGTACCCAACGTGAGACCAGAATAACTAACAGCTGCCCGATCTGTGTGTCTACCTCGGTCGATAAGCTTATAATGTGCTCGTGCAATTTAAATATACTCGTGATATACAAAGAAATACACAAAGTGCTTTATTATAGCTGTTTCCTGCAATATTTCGCACTGTACATGAAACTGTCACGATATAATATTTCGGAGAACAAATTATACAGAGATAAACATTTCACATTTTATTGCAAAAATAAATTTCACAGATATTTTAAGTTCGCCTGAAAGGCAATCAGCATCGTCACTGTCGAATTCATAAATATAGAAACAAATATTGACAAAAAAGTCTGAAAGAAAAGGGGTAGAAAAACTGTTTTCCTCTCATAATACGAAGATAATGGTCTCATTCTAGAAACTATTCTGCATATCCCGGCGGCCATGACATTCATGAAACGAGAAATCAGAACATTCGAGCAAGCAATCTAAAGTTTTATGTGAAAAAAGTTCCTTTCCTAGATTTCAAGTTCAAAAATCTGCTGATCATTTGATTTATTCAACGAAAATAGGAGACATACTTGATACATTTTTATTATACGAAGGGGAGTGAATACGCCAGAGATCATCCTATTATCAATACGTCCACAACCCTCAAAAATATTAAAACTTTATCACCCAATAACATACGAAAGGGTTTACGGTTGAAGGTTACAAAAGACGACAACAACAAAACATTATTTTGATGCACCAACCTGAGTTGCTGTCTCTTGCATCTCGTCAGGGTTTACCGGCTGAAACGGGTATGCGCAACAATTTGTGCCACCCCAGCTGACAGCGAGGACATTCGGTTCGAGTTCCGATAGTGGAAGATTTTCCACATCCCTACACCTTCCGTTGCTAAGTAGTCCTATTCAGTCGCTGTGTGGATGAGAATTCTAGCGGCCAGCTGCTCTGGTCGGTAGTTTTCCGTGGTTTCTCCCCTAATACGAGGCGAATGCCGGAGCAGTACCCTAACAAACGGGCCACGGACCGCGCGCGCTCTTTCCTTTCTCTTCCTTGTCTCCTCCTCGCACCTTATTCGCATGCACTGAAACTTAGGAGCACTCTCTGCCGCCAATGTCGGAAGACCGGAGCTTGTGTTCGCTGAGGAGTTGCCCCGCAGGAAGGGATATCTGGAGGAGAAACATCCGCGAGCTGACATTATAGCGGGGTTGGAACACCGCCATCTCCCGTATAACATGCTCTACACCTACGGGATTAGCAGTTAACGCGCCCGGAAGCTCAAAACAATCAGTCGTCAGGTTTTCGCTGTGCCCGATCGCAGTCTCTTATCGGCCGTCTCCCTTATGAACGGATTGGTTGTGCGTCTAGAAGCCCCCGCTGGCATGCTCTGCCTCGGACGGCATGCCTGGGGCTCATTCCTCCTCACACACGGCCGGTGACAGTTGCCCAGTGCTCTGACGTGTCGCCACCGAGGTGTTTGCACGCAAAGACTTGTTGGCAGTTTCAATGGCGAGCGCGCTGGTGGCGTTCCTGGTAGGTCAGCGACGCTAGAGCTCTTTGTCCACTCTTTCAACAAGTTTGTGGCGACGTGTGAGGGCCTCACGTCACCTCACCTAATTTAACTGGAAATTAAAAGGAATCGAGAAAGCCAATCCCCTTACTCTTCGACGAAAAAAAAGAGAAAAGACTAATACGAAAACTGTAAAAGCGTGTTTTAGTTCATGATTGGCTAACCAATCGTAGAGGCAAAACGTTCTGTTCAAGCCCAGTGAGTGAATCTCCAAAGACCGGAATCTCTAAAAATGTTGTGCGATTATCTGCAAACGGCTCCTCGAATATTTGTTGTCCCTAGTGATGCTTCTGATCAAGAAGAAGACTCGCTATTCACCAATCCATTTAACTTATTAAAAAATTGGCAATTACGTATATTTATTAGCCGCTGGGTATGAGGAAATTCAAATACGGTATTCATTCTAAAAACGACTACTCATCAATTGAATGTAGATGGAGATGCCGTACGCCTTATTTATTGAATGTAGATGGAGATGAATAGCATTATCCTACCTGGGAAATACCCTTTTGTTGCGGGAAATGAATGTTGGAGAGAGACGATGGATTCCCTGAGTACTTTGTTTCTAACGTTGAGGAATTGTTTATGTAAATGAAGGAACACACCAGCTCGACGGTCGCCTTTACGTCGTTAGCCCCAAACCTATTTATTAAACACCTGCACAAGGGCTCCCTCTTGCCTCAGGCAATTTCCCCCTCTTGTTCTCATTACGCGAATGGGAAGCGGTGTAATTCTTGTCTCGGGTCTTCGCAAAGGCGCCATTTGCGTCTGCATGTCAGCGCGCGGCGGTCCCCACCTCCACCACCGCATCCCCTCCCCGTCACCGCCCTCAATTTCCCGCCCCGCGCGCCCCGCCCCCCCCCGCTCCACGATTCGCGCCCTCCGCTCGCGCCCCCTGCCCCCGATTCCCCGCCCTCGATTCCCCGCCCCGCGCCCCCTGCCCCATGCCCCTCGCCCCGCTCCACCCCCATCCGCCTCGCACCATCCCGCCCCGCGCCCCCCGCCCCCCGCTCCACGATTCGCGCCCATCGCCCCGCACCGCGCCCTCCGCTCGCGCCCCCTGCCCCCGATTCCCCGCCCCCGATTCCCCGCCCCGCGACCCCTTCCTCCGTGCCCCCCCACCGCCCCGCACCCTCACGCCCCGCGCCCTTGCTCCGCGCTCCATGCCCCGCGGCCTGTGCCGCGCGTTCCCCGCTTCCGCACCCTGCCCCTCTGCCGAGCCCCGCGCCTCCCGCCCTGCGCCTCCCGCCCCTCGTCACCCGCCCCCACCCCAGACGCAGCGCCCTCTGCCCCCGCCTCGCGTCCCACGCTCCGTGCCTCCCGCTCTCGCCCCCCTTCCCCTGTACCCGGCCCCGCCCCGCCCGCCCCACGTCACCCGCCCCGCGCTTCCGCTCCACGCTCCCGCTCCGCGCTCCACGCCCCGCGCCCTCCACCACGCCCCGCGTCCTCCGCACACGCCCCGCGTCCCCCCCCCCGCCCCGCGCTCCTGGTCCCGCGCCCCCCGCCCCCGCCCCCTGCCCCTCGTCCCGCGCTCCCTGTGCCGCGCTCCACGCCTCGCGCCCCCGGTCCCGCACTCTTCCCCTTTACCCGGCCACGCGAAGGCGGCGGCGGCGGATTGAAATTGAAGCCGGCGCTTCCGGGCGGGGGCAGCCGGCGCCGCGGCAGCGGGAGTGCCAGGAGCGGATAGGAGGCGCGCGCGGAGGCCGCGGACCGGATGGGGCGCAGGTCGGATGAAACGACGGTTAAATGGCGGATAATTCAGCAGCGGATGAGCGTTTGAGAAGCAAGCGTTGGGAAACGAAAGCCTACGGACTCACAGAAAGGATGCGGAAGAAGAGCACGATGAAGAAGCGTTCCGCAAGACCACATCAAACACTTTGCAAAGCGGAAAATTATTGCTAATTACGATGAAAACAACCGTAAAAGTTTCTGAAACATGACAAGAAGAAGCATAACGAGTAGATGAAGCCGAGAGACGATTGTAAAGGAGAGTAAAATATAATGTAGGCCAGAGAGAAGAAGTGAATGAGCGTTCCTGGCAGATGTAGTTCGGACAGCAAAGAGGAGGGACGGTGGTGAAGGCGGCGAGTGGTCTGGGCGACCGCGCCGTGCCCTCCCCGCCTCTTCCACCGCCGCGCCGCGCCGCGCCGCGCCGCGACACCCGCTAATGAAAGCGGCTCCACAAAAGGCGGGCTTCGCGAAAGAAAACAGCCAGCGACTGGGGGTGACAGGAGGCCTCGCCCCTCGCCGCGCCGGTGCGTGTGTGGGTAAGGGCTCTCCGCAAGGCCTTTCAATAAGGGCCTCCGCGAAGGCTGCCCTGAGCAGGGTTTGTCGGAAAATTGATTTTCCTGCGGTCGCCGCCATCTCCCGCCTGAGCCTCTGAGAGGCACCAAGTGATGTCACTGCAGGGCCTCTGGCAGGGAAGTTCTAGAGTCCAACTCCCCACGGTGGCGTAATCTTCGACACTACATACGTAGCTAGGTCGAATTCAGCCGCTGTCTGGAAGAGACTTCTAGCGGCCGGCTGCTCTGATCAACACCAGGCGAATGTCAGGGCAGTACCCTGACAAACAGTTGCGGACCGCGCGCGATCTTTCCTTCCTCTTCCTTGTGTTATCCTGATCTCTTTCTTACACACATTTACATGCTCTACACTACCACACATGCCGGGAACTTAGAGCTTGTCCCGGCTTGGGCGGTGCCCTGCTGGTGAGAGTTAGCTGGCTGGGGAAAAAACCCCGCTAGCCGATCTGTATGTCAGCGCCGGTCCTCGCCGTCGAGTGAGGAAGAATCAACGCCTCCTCCCTCGATCAAACATGCAATACACTTATGGGGATAATGACATCAGCAGTTGCTGCGCCCTGTACAATCACTTAATCAATCAATCTGAGCCTCTGTCAGCGCCATTTCCATCGGTCTCCGCCACTCCCCCCTCCTCGTACCTCCGGCCTCCCCGTCGTCGAGCCTTGCACCCGCGCGAAGGCTGGTTCTCGTTCTCCCCCCCCCCCACTTCCGCCTTCGTCGGCGGTGGCGATACCGCCCCCACCGCCTTGGCGGCCTGCGGGGAAGGCAGCTCGCTTGTGCCGCCCTGCGTTTCCAGACTCCGTGAGCGCCGCCTGCGAAAGTGCGCTCGGAATATTTTACATACGACGCCCATGGAGAGGAGAAAAAGGGGGCATGTGAGTGTTTATACCTGCGGCTGCCGGAGGAATTCTTTTTTTTATTTTCGTGCTCCCGCCAGTCGCGGGTGCTGCGGCATCAGTCGCGTTCCGCGGAACTCCCCGGCTTTGCAGGTTGCGTGAAATTTGCCACGCACTGGTACTTCGCATTTTCACATGAATTCCACACCTTTCTATTGTACCACAGCTAGAATATTGTACAATGTACAACTATCTCAAACATGTCTCCTTAACCTTCCACATTCCTTTCGCTTCCAGCGAAAACATGTACCTATCATTTCTATTTTTCTTTTTCTCTACAACGATTTTAACGCTACTGCTTGTTCTTTCCAGGGTTTTCTATTCGTTCTACTAGCAATTTTCACACATTATGGGTGATCGCGTTGTTTCTATTTTCATCACCTTCATCTGTTTAAGCGTTCATCTGCAATTATTGAAATCTATTTCAGTGTTAAAAGCATCGACCAAAAAGTCATTTTAATAGTCTTAAAAGTATAATTTCCCATGCAACGCGACTGTCGTAAGGCAGGCACGTGGTTACGTGAAGATATCAGCATGTGCGAAAGAAAAATGAAGTATGGAATCGTAAATAAACGTACACGAGTAGGATAATTAAGTGAGGAGTGACAGATGACATATGCTAATACAGATCGAAAGGCATCTTTTGAATGGATGAGTGAAGCTGAAGATATGAAGATAGTTTTCGAATTTTCGGTTGAGACAGCCAGGTTACTATGATGATATATTGTTAATATTCCATTAACTATTTTATTTCTCAAATAATACATTTCCTATTTTAAAAACTACAAGAAAAAATAAACATATTTATTGGTTTCCTGTTGTGTTACTTTTTATGGTGGCATCATGACAGTTCTGTACAACAAGAGAAGTTGCGTTTTATTGCTGATTGATAGTTATTGATTACATTTTTCTCGTAGACGGATTGATTCTTCCTGAAGTACATTGTCAGGACAAGTGTAAATTGGCTATTTTATTTGAGTCACTACGTAACACTTTGTCTTTGGCAAGTGAGTTTTATTTCCTGCAGTCTGATGTTTCACACGTTGCGACAATACCCATTGTACCTCCAAAGTTTGCTTTCGTGTTCAGGAGAATGAGTTTTTATACTTTGCATATCTCCCTATGTATGTCATAGATAACCTATGATTGTAGTAGTATACCTACCTTCGCAGGTGAAATGAGGTCCTCAAGTCTTATCCAGGTCTCCAATAATTCCGGGCGCTTAAAATAGTTAATTGGCCCTGTAAGTGTAGTACATGCTGCAAGTTGCTGGATGACAGTGTTCCCCGCTGGAGCATGAGATATAGCGTCGACGCACAAGTCGCATTGCGTGTTTCTCTCCTCCCAAATGGGACAGGAGCTGGGATAAGCTCTAAGCTCCCGACGTGTGAGGAAGGTAATGCATAAATGTATGCATCAGTATGTGTAAGTAAGGGGAGAAGATAGGGCGAAAAAGAGTAAAGAATGATCGCGGGCTGTCCGTGAGCTGCTTGTTACGGTACTGCTTCGGATGTCGCCTGGTGTTGATCGGAGAAACTACGGAAAACTACCACCGGGAGAGATGGTTCAGTGCCATCAACCTAATGTCAGTGCAGTCCCTCTGACCGGGAGGTCCTAGGTTTGAGTCCCGACACACGGGCAATCTTTAAACCTCCATATAAAGAATGTGATGTAATTACATAAGTTGAAATATAAGGCATAAATCATATACACGCGGCGGCAGGATTTTCGACACTAGCTTGTCAGTTAGGTCGAATTCAGTCGCTGTGTGGAGGATAATTCTAGAGGCCGGCTGCTCTGATTGGTAGTTTTCCGTGGTTTCTGCGATCAACATAATGCGAATGCCGGAGCAGTACCCTAACAAATGGGCCACGGACCCCTCGCGATCTTTCCTTCCTCTTCCTTGTCCTATCCTCTTCTCTTACATACATACATACATACATACACTTACACTAACATGCACTACACTACTACACATGTCGGGAGACTGGTCGGGAGCTTACAGCTTGTCCCGGCTGGGGCGGTGCCCCGCTGGTGGGAGATACCTGGTTAAGGGGAAAACCCCGCTAGTCGACGGTAGTTCGGCACCAGATCTCGCCATCCAGCGGGGAAAAGATTGTCGCCACCTCCCGAGAAAAAACACGCACTACATTTGGGGGACTAATTATTTAAGTAGTTGACGCGCCCCGAAACACGAATGAATCAATCAACGGAAAACTACCGATCGGAAGAGCCGACCGCTATAATTTTCTTCTAGACAACAATTAAATTGGAGTAAGCTATGCAACTGATGTGGGACATTGGCCGCCGTCGGGACTCGAACCCCAGGACCTCCGTGTCAACGGAGCTGCTGAGCCGAAGGCGTCGCCGCTGAGTTATGGGCGTGTGTGCGAGGAGCGCGGGCGGGCGGGCGGGGCGGAGGGCGGAGGGCGTGGCGCTGGGGCGGCGGGCAGCGTGCATGCGGCGCGGCGGCCGTGACGAGCGTGCGAATACGCGGCCTCTGCTGCGCAGCGCTTCGCCTGGCTGTTGGGGGAGGGGGGACCGCGCTGCGGCGAGGCGCCGCCAGAAACGCCCCCGGGAAAGTGGCGGCGCGCCCCGCGGGCCAAAATGTATTATACACAAGTGGCGGCCGCTAAATTGTTTTGCCTTCTTGCACGGGCGGGCGTGATGTAGCGGTTGCGTGAAAATGAAGCGTGGCGCTTGCCCTGCCCGAAGGCACTGGCGCCCGACTCTTGTACTGCCAGCCTTCGCGGGCGGGAGGTGATTAAATGCAGCGACGTGTTGGGGAAATGCCTGGTTTCCACCTGATAAGATCGTGAACAGTCGAAGAGATAGCTTCATCTTCATATACTGTATGTTACAAGGACTTTTATTAGATGAAAGTACATGAAATGTTCTCTTTATGCTTCTTCATTGAGACATTTGCGTATTGATTTCGTGGTAGGTTCATTTATAGTATTATTTATTGTCCATCACGAAGACATTAGTTTGCGCACATTTTTTGACATTATGGTCATAACTTCCAGGCATAAATACAAAACAGTCATGCACAGACCATTCTTTTATGAATATTAATACGTGCATATTTCTCATGACTTTCGTGTACCTTAATTTTTTTAATGAAGATTCAGTGAATGATAACAGCAATGAAACGAGTCTTCATGCCGGAAAATCTCCTGATTTGAGTTTTCTATAAATATATGTATATATGTATATATGTATATATGTATATATGTATATATGTATATATGTATATATGTATATATGTATATATGTATATATGTATATATGTATATATGTATATATGTATATATGTATATATGTATATATGTATATATGTATATATGTATATATGTATATATGTATATATGTATATATTGTAGTGATACCGAATAGATTCAAGTTTATTCTGCCGCAAAATAACTCCACGCAGGCGGCGACGCGAGAGATGCGAGGCGCCACGGGGGCGACCCGAGGGCCAGGCGAGGCGCCACGGTGTCGGCACCCTTCGCTCCATAATTCGTCGCGGACACGTGTGCCCCAACTCTGGGTAGCCGCTCTGCACACGACCCCTTCAGTATTTTTCCACGACGCCTGGAACTCTTCCGTCAACCTCCCTAGAGATTCCTAGCCCCTCACACCCCCCCGGTCGTTAATAACTGCCCCTTTTCGACGCAAAATTAAAGCGAGAGGGAGCGATAACCAGCCCCTCTCTCACTCTTTTCTCGGCCTCGAAAACATCCTCTGATTGGGCAGAAAATATCTAATGCGCAGTACCCTTTCGCCAATAGCAACCAGAATTCGGGTTTGTTCTAGAATATTCCAGAGTCACAGGGATAATTTTGGTAGGGGGAACGAGGTTTCCTAAAACTTGGAGCGACGAGGCACAAAAGAGAAGCTGGGGAGCTGTGTTCAGAATCGGACGCAAGTGGCGGCCGCAGGGGGGAACCTGTTATATTCTGTTGTGGCGTTCGGTTCGATGGACTTAGAAAAGTTATTAAGTTTCTTGTAGAGTTTGGGTACAAGACTTCTGTGACGAACGCAGGCCGCAGAACAGTATTATGAACATTTGACAGCAATTCGTATTATATTACGTCCGATTTACGTGCGAACTCGAGACTCTCTTTTCCTTAGTGAATTTGTGCGATAATTCACGGGCTCATTAGTATCAAAGTATTGTGAGATCGACCGGGAATGAACCGACCGTGTCAGTGAATGAACTGTGCTGACCCATTCACCGCAGCGAGCAGACGGCGCTTTTGTGTTCCGGCCGCCTTGGCCGCTACCCTCGCAAGTACCTGATCTGACCTACATTTTCCGAGCGGCGCCCCTCGCTCGCCACGAACCTCGCAGCCAGCTGACCTGAGGTCGTTCAACTTCAGTGGGTGGCGCAGGCCGCCTAACAGAGGTATTTTCTGTTTGAGTGTCTTATGTCGTACCCGCGATCGAGAGGTGTGAACAGTACATCAGACAATCAGTGTTGACTTCCTCTCGACCGGGCGACGAAGAGGAGTTCCCGGCCGCGCATGGCCGTCAAGCGGGAATTCGCGCGCGAAGAAGAGTTTCATCTGATTGTAATCACTTTGTAATTTTTTGTTCTCTTATGTGCATGACATTTCATTTTTTTGTTTTATTTCGATTTTGGGGGCATGCTCGCCAGAGTTATCATCACCAGACCATTAGCGTTTTCTTTTTTTTAATGAATAAATTCAACTTGTTCTAAATTCACATGTTTGACTTCTCATTCAACCTAGGCCACCGGCTTCCTCCATCTTCGCCGTTTCAGGTAATCTGTCGACTGAGCGGGCCGGCTACCCGTCTGAGGCGCCCAACCGAAGACCCGAGGGTAGTTGCAATTGGCTTTCCCACCGTGGGGCTCGATTAACGCGAAATAATCGTAATTTTCATTTTTTAATATCCCAGATAAGCGCCCTGAGATTTCTCTGCCTAAATTATTAAATTGTTTAAATTATTAAGATGATGGATGGAAGCACGGTGTAGAGAAGTTAATAACTTATGGTCTGTTGAGGATGTCATTTTGTACTGTGTTTTCCTTGTAAGTGTCATTGTCTTGTGTTGTGTTGTGTTGTGTGAATACCGTGTGCGCGTACTAAAACAAGTGAAACCGCGTAACATTGTAAAAATGCAGGACGAATCAGGTATTGACGTGACGGGTGAAGACAGTTTTGAGGAGCCGTCGACGCAAGGTCCCACCTTAAGTGAGATCTTGCGCGTTATGAGAGAAATTTCAGATAACACTGTTGCCAAATTTGAGGAGAAATTTTCAGACAACGCCGCTAAATTGAAAGAAATTAAAGACCAGTCAGATAGCAATGTCGCAAAATTAGAGGAGAAAATTGCAAATAATGCCGCGAAATTAGAGGAGAAAATCTCAAATAATGCCGCGAAATTAGAGGAGAAAATCTCAAATAATGCCGCGAAATTAGAGGAGAAAATCTCAAATAACGCTGCCAAATTACAGGAAATGTTAGATGAACGGTTCACAGCACATGAGAGCAAGTGTGAGGACAGATTTAACCGAATCGAAAGTCATTTGGAAGCCCAAGCAAATAAATTAGAAAGTCTCGAGCAAAAACTTAACCATGAAATAGGGATTTTAAAGAATCAGGTCGAAGGCAGATGCGGGGAAATAGAGGGGAACGTAGAAAAACTCAGTCAGGAGTTGGGAAGGGCACAAGCGGAAACTACCGAAAATTTCAAAATTTTTAAAATCGAAATTCAGACCAAATTACAGGCATGCGACGACAAAGTAGAAGCGTGCTGTGAGTCGGTTACTGAAAAGATCATTGAAGTTAAGCAGGAAATGGGCGAAAAATTTAATAAAATCGGACAGAAACTCCATTCAGAAGTGTCGCATATCCACGAAAAGTTCGCGCAAGTAGGCAATATTAGTGAGGAAAACATCAGGGAGAGAGAAGCCAAATTAAAAAGGGAAATTGATCGTACTGTCCTAGAATTGGTAAAGGAGGAAATTGAAAAGGAACGCGAGAATTACCCAAATCCGAATTCTGGTGGCTCAGGCCTTCGCTTCTCGTGGGCTCCACCGCAAAACCTGCATTTTTCCGGAAAACCCGATGAAAATCCCAAAGTTTTCCTTGACCGGGCGGAAAATTACATGAATCTCACGAAGGCGGTACCTTCACACTTGAAGGCTAAATTTATGCAAGAATTGTTGAAAGGCAATGCATCTTATTGGATTTCCACTTTAAACCCTTTCCCTCAAATTATGAAGAGTTTCGGGAGAAGTTTCTGAATCGATACTGGGGCGAACAACGGAGATATGAGTTCGAGCGGAAGATTTTAGAATCGCGATGGGAAAACCGCCACGGGCAGTCCTATTTAGACTACGCCATGGAGAAAATCTCCGCCATCAAGCTGTGTGACCCGCAGGCAAACGACCGAAAAATCATCTGGTTACTGACAGCTCATTTCCCAACGTATGTACAGAATATTGTCAACAGCGTGGAGTGTAGAGATTTAGAACGTTTCCAAGAACTGTTGGCACAATTTGATAGAACGCGGGACAACTATCACAATGAGAACCGCGACAGAAATCGCAGGCCCGACGGAAACTACCAAGGCAGGCCGCAGTGGCATAGAGATAATAGGGCCGGAGGGAACGAGGCAGATGATCGGCGAGCGCCGCCCGAATCCCGTGAGAACCGTGGACATCGCGATGAGAGAGATGGACGGCAAAATTCATCCCGGCCGGCTTCAACAAATTAGAAACGTCCCAGCTGTCTCGGTATCTGGGTGACGGACGAGTTTCTTTAGAGATACCATTTCATGCGATCATATCAGTGAATTATGCCTTTTTTGATTTTAACGAAGACGAGGATGTGACTATCAAAGAACGTGCCAGAAAATGCCCTATTATTGAATCCTTTATGGGAAATTTATGTGTCCAAGCTCTTATTGATACTGGTAGTGAAATTAGTGCTGTGTCAAAGAAATTTTATGCGCGACTTATAAGCGAGCGGATTCCAGTACCGACATTACCTACCGTCAGATGCTATGTCATAGGGGTTGGGAGAAAACGAAGCAAGCCAATTTCAATGCAGGTCCTGATTTCAATTAATATAGGAGATATGTTGTTTGATGTGCCCTGTCTAGTAATTGAAGATCTTAATCATGATGTTATTTTGGGGTTGATTTTTTAAGAGAAAACGGTGGAATAATAGATTTTTCCAGAAATGTTATGAGTTTCGGTGCCGGTAAAGAAATTATTATTCAAGATGACGGGGAAGATAGGATTGATCTTAGCATTTCTAGTGCAACTTGGGAAGGGGGGGAAACGACGAAGGGGATTATTTGCCAAAATGTGCAAAAAATGTGATTTTTTGAACTATGATGAACGCTCCCAGTTGCAGACAGTGCTACTTGATTATTTACATGTCTTCGGTCGCCCCGTTCATCCAATTAAAGACTTTTGTTTTCGAATTAGGGTTACCGATGACTCGCCGTTTAAGATGAAAAACTATCCTATTCCACAAGCTTTAAGGGGGGAAGTTGATGAGACCGTCAGAAAAATGATTGACGAGGGCATCATCGAGAGATCAGTGACCGCCTATCTAAATCCGATTGTCGTTGTAAAAAAGAAAGACGGAGGGGTCAGAATTTGTTTAGACGCTCGCAGAATTAATGAAGTGACCGTTCCAGAAAATGAGGCGCCGCAGAATATTGATGATATTCTTTGGAAGTTTAACCAAACAAAAATTTTCTCAGCTTTGGATTTTTCTAGTTCGTACTGGCAAATTGCTATTCACCCAGACGACAGAAAATTTACAGGATTCTTTTACAACGGCCTCACTTATGTCTGGAAGCGGATGCCTTTCGGCCTAAAGAACAGTGGCGCAGCCTTCATTCGATGCTTAGATGGAAAATTAGGTGACGAACTCAAACTCTTCGTTACGCCTTATATTGACGACCTTGTGATTTCATCTCGAAATTTTCAGGAACATCTTTGTCATTTAAGGCGACTGTTAGAATGCCTTTCTACCAATCAAATGAAAGAATGAAACGTAATTCCAAACTTTATTAATCTCTAAAATAAACTCGCCAGAACCGTACAGCTTACCGAGTAGTTCGTGATAGCCGTGCCTTCACTGTTTAAGAAATAATATTTGTAACCGTAGATTAGGGAATTCAGATTTTCTTGTAGTTTATTAGTTTATTTTATTACTCCACCATTATTAGGGTTAATGAGTTTAATTTAAGGGTAATTATTTGAATAAGACCTTTTATGTAATTGTTATCACAGAAATTAGTCGTTAGAATTCGGTACCACTTTTTTAAATTTTTTTTTGACGAGATAAGCATCTCAGGTTTCAAAACTTCTCACCACGCCTTACGAATTTTAAAACACGATGCATATCTCTACTGCGGGAAGGGAGGCCAATGTAGTGATACCGAATAGATTCAAGTTTATTCTGCCGCAAAATAACTCCACGCAGGCGGCGACGCGAGAGATGCGAGGCGCCACGGGGGCGACCCGAGGGCCAGGCGAGGCGCCACGGTGTCGGCACCCTTCGCTCCATAATTCGTCGCGGACACGTGTGCCCCAACTCTGGGTAGCCGCTCTGCACACGACCCCTTCAGTATTTTTCCACGACGCCTGGAACTCTTCCGTCAACCTCCCTAGAGATTCCTAGCCCCTCACACCCCCCCGGTCGTTAATAACTGCCCCTTTTTCGACGCAAAATTAAAGCGAGAGGGAGCGATAACCAGCCCCTCTCTCACTCTTTTCTCGGCCTCGAAAACATCCTCTGATTGGGCAGAAAATATCTAATGCGCAGTACCCTTTCGCCAATAGCAACCAGAATTCGGGTTTGTTCTAGAATATTCCAGAGTCACAGGGATAATTTTGGTAGGGGGAACGAGGTTTCCTAAAACTTGGAGCGACGAGGCACAAAAGAGAAGCTGGGGAGCTGTGTTCAGAATCGGACGCAAGTGGCGGCCGCAGGGGGGAACCTGTTATATTCTGTTGTGGCGTTCGGTTCGATGGACTTAGAAAAGTTATTAA
The DNA here is from genome assembly GCA_031308135.1 of Acheta domesticus. Lineage (NCBI taxonomy): Eukaryota > Metazoa > Arthropoda > Insecta > Orthoptera > Gryllidae > Acheta > Acheta domesticus. The sequence continues at coordinate 242,249,682 of JAHLJT010000631.1, forward strand.
GTTTCTTGTAGAGTTTGGGTACAAGACTTCTGTGACGAACGCAGGCCGCAGAACAGTATTATGAACATTTGACAGCAATTCGTATTATATTACGTCCGATTTACGTGCGAACTCGAGACTCTCTTTTCCTTAGTGAATTTGTGCGATAATTCACGGGCTCATTAGTATCAAAGTATTGTGAGATCGACCGGGAATGAACCGACCGTGTCAGTGAATGAACTGTGCTGACCCATTCACCGCAGCGAGCAGACGGCGCTTTTGTGTTCCGGCCGCCTTGGCCGCTACCCTCGCAAGTACCTGATCTGACCTACATTTTCCGAGCGGCGCCCCTCGCTCGCCACGAACCTCGCAGCCAGCTGACCTGAGGTCGTTCAACTTCAGTGGGTGGCGCAGGCCGCCTAACAGAGGTATTTTCTGTTTGAGTGTCTTATGTCGTACCCGCGATCGAGAGGTGTGAACAGTACATCAGACAATCAGTGTTGACTTCCTCTCGACCGGGCGACGAAGAGGAGTTCCCGGCCGCGCATGGCCGTCAAGCGGGAATTCGCGCGCGAAGAAGAGTTTCATCTGATTGTAATCACTTTGTAATTTTTTGTTCTCTTATGTGCATGACATTTCATTTTTTTGTTTTATTTCGATTTTGGGGGCATGCTCGCCAGAGTTATCATCACCAGACCATTAGCGTTTTCTTTTTTTTAATGAATAAATTCAACTTGTTCTAAATTCACATGTTTGACTTCTCATTCAACCTAGGCCACCGGCTTCCTCCATCTTCGCCGTTTCAGGTAATCTGTCGACTGAGCGGGCCGGCTACCCGTCTGAGGCGCCCAACCGAAGACCCGAGGGTAGTTGCAATATGTATATATGTATATATGTATATATGTATATATGTATATATGTATATATGTATATATGTATATATGTATATATGTATATATGTATATATGTATATATGTATATATGTATATATGTATATATGTATATATGTATGCTTTTATATAAATGCTGTTTATTAGATAATTCAGCATTTTGCAACTTTATGATTTTTTGCTTACTTTGTGGTTACATAATATCTTCTATGAATTTAATCTTTTTGTTGAATTTCTAAATATTGTCGTTCCACTGTTCACCATTTTTTTGCATGATTCTATAAAATCGATATTAAATCACAAAGTTAACATTATCTTGTTTTTCTTTTCAGGTAAGTGTTTCAAAAACCTCAGAAAACCTGTGCAGCGTATTGTAAGTATACATTTTTCTGTATAAAAATCTAATGATCAAGCCTCTCACTAATAACAGTCTCTGCATCAAATGCACTTTTATGGTATCACAATTATTTTTATTGTATTGCTCTGCTAATCGAATTAGCGGCGACTCTTCTGTAGTGGTTTACTATTTATACTGTAGATACGGTCACTCGACAGGGACGAGTACTAGTACTTACTTCGTAAGAAGATAAAGTTATATAATTATGTGCTGGAAAACGGCGAATTTTTTAAAGCATTTTTTTTGTGCATACTCCAATTTTTTCTTAAAATTTTCTCTTCAGATGTTTCAGAAGACTGGAGAAAGTATGACGCTAGTCCCATTTTCGGCGACCTCTCCTTTTTTCGAAAACTGCAAAATGTTAACATTTCAAAACTACAAAATTGAAGATAAAGATTTTGTCTTAGATAAGGTCTGATGTAACAAATGAGCTCTTAATAAAATGTTATATATATATTTTTTGACAAAAAATAGTAGACTGCGCGTAATTTTTGACTGAAATTTAATGACATTCCTAAAAAAAAATTCTCAAAATTCGATCCACATTTTTTCATGGATCCATTTTTTTTCTATGGATAGAAGAAGGAACGGCGCGGGTCTCATTTTTTCTGTCTGAATTTTCGAAACACTCTGAATTTTCGAACTTTCTGAATTTTCGAAAATTGCGAATTTAAAAATAACGCGAGAAAGTATGTGCTGTTGTAATATCGCAAGTTCTTTTCCCGTTACCTTTGCTCAAACATGCTGTTATTAATTTACCACGCTTATTGATGTTCAATGGTCATAGTTGCTGTTGTTTTGGCCTCAACTCTCGAAGGCTGATCAAGTCTCCACGATCTGCTTTGCTTCTTTTATCATTCCACATCCGTGCCCTCAGGAATTCAATGAATATTTATTACGCCTTCTTCTGATGCAAGTGGCTAGTTGTGTGGTGCGTTGCAGTCGCAGTGTCGGAGGAGAGGGGAGGAGAGCAGTTGGGAGCGCCCGGGGGCGGCAACCGGGCGAGCGCCTTGGGGGCGCGTGGGCGACGCGCGCACCTGAGCCCCGCCCGGCCGCCGTCCCGCCGCCGCCCCGCCGCCACCACGCCCCGCCGCCACCACGCCCCGCCGCCGCCACGCCCCGCCGCCGCCACGCCCCGCCGCCGCCCCGCCCCGCCGCCGCCACGCCCCGCCGCCGCCACGCCCCGCCGCCGCCACGCCCCGCCGCCGCCACGCCCCGCCGCCGCTACGCCCCGCCGCCGCCACGCCCCGCCGCCGCCACGCCCCGCCGCCGCCACGCCCCGCCGCCGCCACGCCCCGCCGCCGCCACGCCCCGCCGCCGCCACGCCCCGCCGCCGCCACGCCCCGCCGCCGCCACGCCCCGCCGCCGCCACGCCCCGCCGCCGCCACGCCCCGCCGCCGCCACGCCCCGCCGCCGCCACGCCCCGCCGCCGCCACGCCCCGCCGCCGCCACGCCCCGCCGCCGCCACGCCCCGCCGCCGCCACGCCCCGCCGCCGCCACGCCCCGCCGCCGCCACGCCCCGCCGCCGCCACGCCCCGCCGCCGCCACGCCCCGCCGCCGCCACGCCCCGCCGCCGCCACGCCCCGCCGCCGCCACGCCCCGCCGCCGCCACGCCCCGCCGCCGCCACGCCCCGCCGCCGCCACGCCCCGCCGCCGCCACGCCCCGCCGCCGCCACGCCCCGCCGCCGCCACGCCGCTTCCCCGCCGCTTCGCCGCCGCCGCCCCGCCGCCGCCCCGCCGCCGCCTCCCCGCCGCCTCCCCGCCGCCTTCCCGCCGCCTTCCCGCCGCCGCCCCGCCGCCGCCCCGCCGCCGCCCCGCCGCCGCCTCCCCGCCGCCGCCCCGCCGCCTCCCCGCCCCTTCCCCGCCGCTTCCCCGCCGCCGCCGCCCCGTGCCCAGTTCCCGCCGCCCGCGCGGCCCCCGCCCGGCTCCCTGGGGCGCGGCGCCCAAAGGTCGTGCCTGCGGCGGCTGACATTTTCCCCCTCCCACGTGGCCCCTCGAAAGCTGAGCCGCGATCGGCTCTCAAGCAGCCTGCGCCGCGCCCTTCGCTTCCGCCCGACAGCCATTTGGCCGCGCCCCCGCACCCGCTCTCCGTGCTCACACGCTCCACCATGTCTCGAGCTTTCGGAACGGTACACGATTGTAGGTAGGTAAAAGGTGGTGAATTTTCATTTCGTTTTCTTAAAATTCGGAATCAAAATGTATTCTAAATTGGTGCAAATATTTTACACATAACTTTTGTCCTCATTTTTCAATGAATTTTGTAAATAATCACCTCTTAGTTTTTTCTTTTCAACAATCATTCCCTTTCAATGAAAAAACACCTTATCACATTAAAAATTTTATTATTAAAATATAGTGTTGTATAAAGAATGTTATATATTTTTAATAATAAAAGTTTTAATCTAATGTGGTGAATTTTATTGAGGGGGAATGACTATTGAAAACAAAACAAAAAAAAACTTGGACAGTTTATCATTTATAAAATGTATCGAAAACAGTAAGAATAGTTTAAACAAATATTAGTGCAAAATAGTTGCAAAGTAAAATAGGTTAAATGTGACAGTAATTATCTGGTTATATTTTATAGTTTGTATTCTCTGATATTTGAATTTAAAATGTTACCAGTGGCGTACTGCAGCAAAACTGCTAACTGCTAATTAGCAGTACTTTCGAAGAATATAAAAAAAACCGTTCGGAACGTAACACGTGCAAATATTTAAAGACGGGCCGACGACCTTTTCGTAGAAGCTTTGCTACCGCATGACGCAGTAGCGTCGTAAACGGTGATGCACTGTGTAGGAGAATTTAGGCGATACCCTCTCTCGTATGTTATAGATGCTGGTGCCGCATCTCGTCATCTAGCGGGGAACGCAAACTGCCACCTAAAGGGATAAAACATTCACTATACTAACGGGACTGATGACTATAGACGTTCTGGAAACGTCAAGCAACCAACCTATGATCTTCAACAATCTCTTCTTGTTCCAGTCTTCCTTTATACACATCTACCTTATTTTTATTTTGTGATTCTCTTGCGTTTTTTTCCCACCATTCCTCATTGACTCTAAAATATTTATCGTATGTGACTGCTGTTTTCAACATTTCCATGTACAATTTCATTTTTTCACTTCCTTAACACTTTCGGATATTTTTCATCCTAGTCCTGTTTTGCACTTTATTCTCATAATTTGTGTGTATTCGTCGTGGCCATTTAACCAGATCTCCTATAGTTCGTCTTATTCTATAAACCGTCTTATTCTTCATCTTCTTCATGGGTTTTTTCTTATCTGGTTTTCTTGCCGGAGAGGGATGATGACAATTTTTTTGTGTGACCGACTTTAGTGCCGGAAGGAAACAAATTGTAATTCGAGGGTAAAGGGCGGTTTATGTAAAGAAGCAGCCGTCACGGAATATGGAACGCCCCACAGATTCCTCTAGCGGGCAGTCTGCGAAATCTCTCAACCTCAGCCTGGAGCTCGTCTGTCCTTCTTCAGAGTGGACTTTGGACAGGAAGTGCTGTGAGAAAGGAATGGACAGGGTACTGGAAAAGGGGCACTGCCGAACAAAGCAACGGAGAGGAAATAATTCCATGGCGGTCGTTATGGGAGAAAGGGCGGCCAGTGTGCCCAAGCAGAAAAGGAAAAAGGAGGATGGAAATGGGATGTGGTGGAGTCAAAGGAAAGATGAACCAAAGGCGTAGATTCAGAAGTCGGAAATGTGCGTCCGAGTTGAGTTACGCTTCTTGTGTTGTATGTGAGGTTCGCCTATAAGAAAGTAGTAAAAGCGGTGGGCGTAGTTAGAAGACTACGTGAATGAAAGAATGTACGTTAGAAAGAGTGCAGGTAGAGAGGCAGTGGCGTAGCTTCAGTTGGTGTCACCCCCTCCTCATAAATTAAGTATACAAATATTTATTGCTGCATTGATTGTACATTATTTTATTAAAAATACAAACATATCTGCATATATTTTGATATGATAGTTATTTATATTATCATATATACATTTTTTCTATCATATACCTATTTTATAACTATCATATTTGCATATGATAGTTATTTATAATACATTAAAATATTCTGTGTAATTAAGAATAATTGCAATATAATTTGTAAATAAGTTATTTTAAAAATATTTATCAATAAATGTACGTTATTTATAAAACCTCTTTACGAGATTTTAGGGCAGAAAAGTGTATTTATAACTTCATTAAAATCTATGCTTATTGCGATGCCATTTTCTATTGACAATAGAGCCAAATCAGCTAAACTTGATTAATATATACATTTTAAGTAAATGATTTAAATTATATAATTCCAACAATAAAATATTTTAATTGGTGTCACCCCTAGAATGGTGTCACCCGGGGCAAGCCGCCCCCCTGCTCTCCCCCCAACTACGCCACTGGAGAGAGTGACGTTTCGCTGAGAAAAGAAACCGGGCGAAGTGATGCGGGTTGCGTCAGGCGCGCGGAGTAATGGAAGTTCGGAAATGAAGCCGCATATTTCACGCGTGGACGGGCGGAGGTTTCGCCTAGGATGAAGTGCGCGCGCGCAGAGAGACATATGCGCGTCCACGCGTGGATCGCCACCCGTAAATCTTCGTGGAAAGAGGAGCGCGTGGCGACGCGTCGGGCGCTGTGTGACATCCGACTTCGTTGCGGGCGACGCGCGGCTGTTTTTCATCGCGAACAAAGAGGCGCTGATTTGAACGCGGCCTCATTATGAAATAGACTTTTGTCGCCGGCCACCGTGCGAATTGACCCGTCATTCGAACGTCAATTATCGGCCGGCTTGTGATTGCTATCGATTTTTGAAGTGACATCGAGCGCTGTTGGTTTTTGCGGTTACGCAGTTTGTGCCTTTCGTGTGGTCCAAAGGAACGACATAGTTCTGCGAAACAGTGTTGTGAGAATGATGGTGTATTCAAACGAGATATTTTTATGATTGGTGTTTCTGAAACACGTCCCGCTAATTACTCCTGATGGATGGATGAAAAAAGATTAAAATTGTTTTCTAAAGAAATAAACTTTTATTCTAAGTTAAATGGAAATTGAATATTTCTGTTGTTTTTTAATTGCCAAGTTATTTTTAACTTCAACTTCGATGAATTTACTGTTCGGTACAGAAATACAAATCACTTTGTTTTATTTACTTTCTACGATATTCAGAAGAAGTTTTTTCATTTCGGCGAGATGACGTTTTTTCATTTCGGCAAGATGTTGCCATTCAACTTTACTTATAGGAAATAAATCACTTTTGAAATATTTTTTTTTGGTTTTTGCATGTGCGCAAGTCGTATTCATTGGTGAAAGATGAACAAAGTATTTAGAAATGCCGTATGAAAAGTGTCAGTGAATGTAAAATCTAATATCAAGTTGAAACCTTTGCACTTTAAAGTCGTTGATAGCTTCTCGCTATTCGGTTGGGTGCAATTGCTATCGTATCATTTGCAACTGCATGTGAAAATATTCGCTACCTCTGAACAGGAGTAATTCGTTCGCTCGTCCCCGCTTCGGGCTCGCTCCATCTCGGGCCGCTGGTCACTGTGGCCTGCCGTGTCCGAGTGCTAATGAATCGACTGCTGGATACAGTGCGGCTCATATGCGGCGCGGTCCCTCGGCCGAGCCGCCGATGACAATGGCTGCGGTGCCAGTGGCGGACACCGGGCCCGGCGATGTGGCGAGTGGAGGCAGAAACGATTATGGGGGCGGTGGTGAGGATAATCGTCATGTCGGTGACCGCGAAGGGAACATGTGTAGCGTTGTAGGGTGCGGTGTAGTGATTGCGCCGCGTGTAATGACTGGGGACAGAACTGCGAAGGAGATTGTACGTCAGCTCTCGTGGCGTTCCAACAAACATGTAATTAGAGATGGCAATTATATCATTAGAAACTTTGTGTGGCACGCAGGCCATCTCTGTTGGTGCTGTCATTGGCAATGGCAATAAGAGAGGGTGAGAGTGGAAGAGAGGGAGAGAGGGAAGTGAAGATAGTGGATGCGGCAGCCGAATGTCAGTGAATGCTGTGGTAAGCATGGCACGGCTGCGATTTGGCGAGGCGAGTATGCTCGTGACGAAGGCAGATATGGCGGGAAAGTCATGGGGATAATGGCGGGGCGATTGGCGGCGCGGGGCGTGGCGGGCGGTGGCGAGGAGCAACGAGTCGGACGGGTGTCGATAGCGGCGCGGCGGCGGCGCTGGCGGAGGCGGGGCGGTGGGCGGGGGCGCCGATCTCGGGGCGTGTGGGGGTGGGGGTAATGTGCGAGAGCGGCCGTGGCGAAGGGGAGGGGCTGCGCCGGGGTGAGAAGTGCGGCCGTTTTCGCCTGCTGCTCCGATGCGGAGGCGGTGTGGGGGTGGAGGGAGCGCGGAGCGGTGCTGGCAGGCGGAGGCGTTCCTCAGGGACCGTCCGTGCGACCGGCGGCGCCTGCGTTATCAGCCGCGGGCGAGCAGAGCTGTTCTGAGGGGCGATTGCAACGCAGGCGTCGTGCATTTTTAATGACAGCTGAAACATTCTATGTTTTTTCGTTCTCCCTGATATGTTCGGTCGTTCTGATCCTTAGAGGAAGTGTTTAAAGAACGGAATAAAATATGAAACTATTCTGTTCTGGGTATATCATTCGCCTTTGTAACTGTGGCGCTAGTCATACAGTACATGGAGAGTTGTGAAGAGGGTTTTTCTTAAAGTGGAACGAAGGAATTAGTTTAACTCCCTTAGATTTCATTTTCACTTTTTTTCTTTGGAAAATTCTTTGGAAAATTGAAGAGTCTAAATATCATCTCTATAATATAACTAACACTGAGAAGTTTATGCAAGTTTTCAGTCCCAAAATAAAGAGCATTTGGTTAAAAATATGCATTTGGAATGGCATTCTCATTTTGTGGCATGTGGAGAAATAACGTACGTCAAAATTTAAAAAAAAAATGCATTATCTCTTTCCTTATAATTATTGATGCATTAATTCAAAAACTTATTTTAAAAAATATTAATATTTGCTATCCTTAAGAACCTTATTCAAACACACTATCACTTTGTATTCCCCACCACCATGCATGGAAGAAGACCACCACATCTCGCGATGAAAGCATGCACGACACTTACGGAACTAATGACGTTAGCAGTTGACTCGCTCGGAAACTAATTAATGAAGAGGGGGCGTGGCTGTGGCTGCCGCCGCCGCCGCGTCTGCGCCGCGGAGCAGAAGTGGCTAGGAGAGAACTCGCGCGACGACCGTTTACCAATTTGCGCGCTAGCAAAGGGCGAGCGGATGGCTGGCACACGACGGGTCGGCGAACGCTGGAACATCGTTGATTATAATACACGCACAGACGGGTAGGAGGTCGCTGTTGAATCGATGGGTTATCAACTACTGTAACATGGTAGATCTCGGTTAATCTCATACAAAGAAAAACAAAAATCGAAGTCGCTTTAAATACACTTCTCAGATCGGCTACGTAGCTTGCAGGGCAGGTTGTAGTAGATGCAATGCGTAACTTGATGAACGATCAAGTGTTGAAAGGTTTACAGTGTGTATTCGTTTAATTTGTTCGCATTTGCTCGTTAAACAATGACGCGAAGTGGACGTCAATTAGACTTAGCAGAAGACATCAGGTGGTTATAACCAGACTGCGTATAGGTCATTTTAAGCTTAGCCATAGCTACCTGATGAACAAGACTATTCCTGAACTTTGCCCAAATTGCTATCTCCCAGTATCAACTAAGCACCTTATTGTTGATTGCCATGCAGTGACAACTGACAGAGGAAGTGTCATCATTTTCTTCTGTCATCAACTCCTTCTCCGACCACATGAAGATTATTCAACTTCTTACGAAATTTAATCTGATAAATTGTGTTTAACAATTGAGTGCTTTATGTTCCATGTAATTGTATGTATGTATGTGTTTGTAACCGTTGTAAACTTTTGTAGATACTGTAATTTTGTAACTGTGGTCGCCAATGACCTAGCTGTTTCTAGGGCGACCTTAAATAAATAATTTAAAAAAATGATGCGAATGCTAACGATTTCGTCGTGAGTATTGCGGGTTGCGCCTGCACCCCTGCGCGAGGCCTAGAAGGAAAAGAGCGATGTACTGTCGCCTTCGCTTCGGTCGATCTCGTGGGTCCCGCGTGGATGCGCTCCGGGCAGCGCTATTTTTAGACGTGTGTCGAAATCGAAGCCCGGGATTTCTGGTTGGCGCACCCGCCGCTTCGCCCGCGCGGGGGACGTCGCCTGCGCCGGCGGCCGCACCGAGCGCTGCGTTCGCCCTCGCATCCAGTAGCGTCAACTGCTAGGGTCATTAATCCCGTAAGTGTTGAGCATTTTTGACATGGGAGGTGCTGGTGATCTTCCCCAGATGGAGGGGAAGATACGGCGCCGACCTGTGCTGGCTTGCGGGATTTTCCCTCCACCAGGTATCTACCACCAGCCGGGCACAGCCCCAGCAGGGACAAGCTCTAAGCTCCGGGGCAATATCCCAGCATGTGTGGTACTGTAGTGCCTGTGTGTGTGTAAGTAAGGGGTGAAGAAAAGGAAGGAAATATTGCCTAGTGTTGATCGGAGAAACCACAGAATACTATCGATCAGAGCTGCAGACCGTTAGAATTCTTCAGATAACAGCTGAATTAAGTGTATTAGCTTCGATAAGTGTGTGCTAAAATAAACATAATGGCAACAGAAAACTCTTGCCGACGAGTGTTCAGAAGACTGATCGGCGAAATTTGAACATTGAGAATTAGTTTTCTTCATCCATATGTTCACTTTCTCTCATCGATCGATCGATCGATCGATCGATCGTTCAAGATGCAGCACAATGTGCTTTATTCAGCTCAATCTGAGCATCACAGAAATGGGTGGATATACCACTAATGGATTGATTGATTGATTTATTGGTGTTTCCAGGCACGTCGCAAGTGCTATGGCCATTAGTCCCGTTAGAGTTGTGGATGTTGTATTCTGGTAACTGGTGGAGATTCCTTTACCGCTGGTTGGTGAAATGGTTCCGATCTCGTACACATCGAATTGCGGGAATTCCCTCTCGAAATATGTTCCTCTAACGGGAGTCTTACCCAGTTGAGATACGTGGTAAGCCCCGAAGTGATCTTCCTATACGTGTGATAGTGCAATACATGCAAGTGTAAGTGTATTCGTTTATAAGAAGAGCTGGAGACAGAGAAGAGGATCGCGGTCCGTCGCCCGTTTGTTAGGGTGCTGCTCCGGCATTCGCCTGGTGTTGATCGGAGAAACCACGGAAAACTGCAGATCAGAGCAGCCGGTCGCTAGAATTCTCTGAGACAGCGGCTGAATCGGGCCTAGTTACAGAACAGGTGATGTGGAAAATTAGCCACCGTCGGGACTTGAACCCTAGCACCTCCCCGCCAGAGTCGCTGCGGGAACATTTGCAGTGGATAATTGATGCTGAGTTATATTTGATAAAGAGATAATTGGCTTTCTTGTGTGATGTTGTGGAGTCGTGGTTCGTGTCGTGTCGTGTTGGGCTCGGGCGACGGGCGTGTCCCTAGCGCCCCTTCCGCCGCCCCCGCCGTGCAATGCGCTCTCGAGTGTTGCGTCGCGGGGCGCGGGCGCTCGCGAAATTAAAAAGCCGCTCCGCTCTCCCCCTCAGCCCCCGCGCAGCAGCTGCCACTGCCCGTCCCCACCACTCATCGCTATTCACCACTGTGCACCCTTACCCTTACCCGCTACCATCTCGCAGCGCAGCTGTTAATTGTCGAACAACTTACACTGCCGCTGGTTTTCACTCTCGCTGACATACGTTGTCGATACATACGTTTACGCTGTATCGCTGACATCGCTGACTTCGCTGGCATACGTTTATTAAGCGATTGCTTTGGTATTTTGTGCTATTCTCTTGTCGCTCCGCTTTTTCTTATACCTCTTTAGTGTTTCTGCCCGTCTCAACCCCTCCTTCACACTCCTCCTTCACCTCTTCTATTTTTGTGTACTTTCTTGAACCCGTTTTTGCTGTTTCTCTCGGCAAAATGTCTTTTCTTCGGTGATACCCAAGTGGCCGCTCCACTACTTCCGTCCTTCGAACATCATTCCGACGTTTCGAACTGCGATTTACATGGCCTTCTGTCCCATCCTCAACACCCGGTCCTCCATCGTTGCTCCTGAATGTGAGCGTGCGTGGTCGCCGTCGCTGGCCGCTGCGCTGCGCTGCGATGGAGAGGCGCGGCGTGGGGAGGAGCGCCCGTGAACTTCTAGGACGTAGCTGCTGACAACAGGAGAGCGCTTGCTTGCTTGATTAGTGTTTCGGGAATTGTCATCTGTTAAGATCATTAGTCCCGCAATTACAGTGCTTGTTCTTATAGCGGGAGGTGCCGGTGATCGGCCCCTGCTGGATGGTGAGGTCGGGGGGCCGACCGACACGTGGACTAGCTGGGTTTCCCCAACCAGGTATCTCCCACCAGCGGGACACCGCCCCAGCCGAGACAAGCTGTAAGCTCCAAATCGGTCTCCACTCGTGTGTGGTAGTGCATGTAAGTGTGTGTAAGGGGTGAGGATAAGACAAAGAAGAGGAAGGAAAGATCGCGTACTGTGTCCCGTTTGTTAGGGTACTACTCCGGCATTCGCCTGGTCTTGATCGAAGAAATCATGGAAATCTACCGAGCAGAGTAGCCGGCCGCTAGAATTCTCCTCCAGACAGCGACTGAATTCGATCTAGCTATCTAGCTGGTGTCGAAAATCCTGTCACGTCGGGATTCGAAACCTAGGACATCCCTGTTAGAGGCATTGCAGTGACATCAATTTATGCCATCTAAGCCGGTGCGGGCGATTACGTTACGGCAAACTCTGTATTAGTTTCGGTTTCATATGCCTTGAGCGCTTTGACGAAAGGATTGTGGAATGAATGAGGAGGTAAATGTCGAGATGAAAGGAAACTGCCTCTATGAGCGATGGTGGGGACACCTGGATGGGGTAATTGGAGATTTTGTTCTTTGTGGTGGAGTGTCGGTGGCGAAGGCGACGGCGGAAGGGAAGATGGGGGCAGCCCACTTGGCTGCGCAGAGCTGAGTGCAAACGGCGGCCACTTGAAGGCGCCACTTCCGAGTCCCGCCCTTTGTGCATTCCACGTTACAAAGGACAGAGTCCCTCTTTTTCGGGAATTACATCCACAAAACCTTGTTTTTTACATTTGTGCTTAATCGATGAAATGCCCTGAAAAATATTTTTTCATTGAGTTACTTGTATAAGAAAAGCGTGCTTGTATACAACAGTACATCTTATAGTGCAAGATACACATCTTACAGTATTTTACTGGAAATAAATGTTATCTGGAATAAATATCTATATATATTCCCTTCTGTACTAGAAACTTTCACGCGTCTTAAATTTTTTTGACTTTAATGTTTGTTCATAACAACGACATACGCACATCTTTTATGTTTATTTACATTTACGACCTTATGGCATATTTTGTCTGTTATTTGTGCGACATCCCTCGATGTTCTATGATTATTGCACTGTAGCGGGCTATCATCTTTTACAATGTTATCTAAATTTATTTTTAATCATATGATTACGTTAATATCGTCTCAAATGTTCAGGAAATTCGGAACTGTTAATATTCGTATTTGAGAGGATGTTGCTTTTCTCGCACTTACTCATCTTAAATTTGCTTACTACACTTAATATTTGTGCCTAATCGTCGATAAATTGAAGATAAATCAGTAGCTGACATTCTAATGATCACTTACTGGTATATAGATGTTTCTGAAAGTCCGTTGTTTGAACTCTTTTTTAAGCCCAGTCTTTCTTTAAAAAAATGCGTTAGAAGATATCTCAGGGAAATGTTCTTTGGAATAATCGGCAGAGAACCATATTAAACCATTTTTTTATTAATTAAAAAAAATGCTCAAAACCAATGCATTGAGAAAAGTGTGGGTCTTGTATTGACGAGAAAATTTGAAGCAGCTTTTTTTTTTCGTGTGCTTAACTTCACCCTTTCATCCCGAGTGCCGGCTGCTCGCTTGCGAAAATTAATTTACGTGAACTCTGCTCTGCGACGCGTTAAACATGCGATACACAAATACTTGCGCTCTTCTAACTAAAAGTTTTAATGTGTTCTTGCGCGAAAGGCTGAGCGGTAATCTGGAAAAACAGCTGGATGAGGAGCTACAGGTTTATTCTTCAGGAAAATCTCGAAATACGTTTCTCGGATACTAGTTCAACGACAATGAGACTTGCACCATTCTAGTAAGCGTCCCTCGTTTTATCCCTGGTAAAAATTAAAGAAACAAAAGTGGTGCGGTTTTTGAGAAAATGTGTTTTTTATTAATTGCATTAATTTCAACCAGAAATTACGCGAGGATTGCTAGTTTTTTTCCAATAAATTGTACATTAGGCAATATTTTTTTTAGAACATATTGTAAGACAAAAAGTCTATCTTGAATTTTAAAATTTTAAGTGTAAACTTTTTGCAGTTTTCGGAAATACTGCGTTTGCCGGAAATGTGACTAGCACCTTCTTTATATCGTTCTTTGATACACATGAGGAGAAAATTTAATGAAAAAATTGCCGTTTTTTGAGAAAAAAAAGTTGGTTCAAAATATCATAATTTCACGCTAAAGCAACTCAGATTTTCGAAAATTTGTCTATGGCCTTACTTGAATATGTCTTAAAAGAACAGATTTCATTAAGAAAAACGAGTGTAGTGTAGTTGTAGGAAGACGAGAGAGAGAGAGAGAGAGAGAGAGAGAGAGAGAGAGAGAGAGAGAGAGAGAGAGAGAGAGAGAGAGAGAGAGAGAGAGAGAGAGAGAGAGAGAGAGAGAGAGAGAGAGAGAGAGAGAGAGAGAGAGAGAGAGAGAGAGAGAGAGAGAGAGAGAGAGAGAGAGAGAGAGAGAGAGAGAGAGAGAGAGAGAGAGAGAGAGAGAGAGAGGAGAGAGAGAGAGAGAGAGAGAGAGAGAGAGAGAGAGAGAGAGAGAGAGAGAGAGAGAGAGAGGAGAGAGAGAGAGAGAGAGAGAGAGAGAGAGAGAGAGAGAGAGAGAGAGAGAGAGAGAGAGAGAGAGAGAGAGAGAGAGAGAGAGATGAGAGAAGAGAGAGAGAGAGAGAGAGAGAGAGAGAGAGAGAGAGAGAGAGAGGAGAGAGAGAGAGAGAGAGAGAGAGAGAGAGAGAGAGAGAGAGAGAGAGAGAGAGAGAGAGAGAGAGAGAGAGAGAGAGAGAGAGAGAGAGAGAGAGGAGAGAGAGAGAGAGAGAGAGAGAGAGAGAGAGAGAGAGAGAGAGAGAGAGAGAGAGAGAGAGAGAGAGAGAGAGAGAGAGAGAGGAGAGAGAGAGAGAGAGAGAGAGAGAGAGAGAGAGAGATGAGAGAGAGAGAGAGAGAGAGAGAGAGAGAGAGAGAGAGAGAGAGAGAGAGAGAGAGAGAGAGAGAGAGAGAGAGAGAGAGAGAGGGGGGGGGGGGGGAAATTGAGAAAGTTGAGGCTTTATGTAATCCCCCAAAATCAAAATATCCGCTCCAAACGCTGAGGGCCTGGAGTTCATTTAAATTAATCGATGACTATATCAATTTTGGAAAAAATCTGCTGAACCGCTTAGGCGGAGTTAAACGCAGCCGAACAGACAGATTTTATGGTCAGTCGACATTTTCGGTATCAAGGAAATACGGAATATGGATTCTGCTTACCGAACGTGTTAGAGGAAGTAATTTTCTATATAAAGGAACACGATTTATTCAATTTTTCGTTCCGGGGGCTCGGCACTAATTTTTTTTAAAGGGAGTTTTTGTGTCGAAAATTGAGTTGTCCGGAGTATGATTACAGTACTTTCTCTTCTTACGAAATAAGGATGAAAAAATTAAAAATTAAAGGCAATTAAAGGAACCACGCTCAATTTTAAATTATCATTTTTTCGCATGCACATTTACTTGGAACTGAACGTGTGGTTCGCCAACATTAGAGGAAGGTATGAATGCATCGCACGATTAATCTTTTCCACTGTATACATTCTGCTGCGTGGAAGTATGATATACAGTTTAGAAAGGTATTTTTGGATGTAGATTCTTCTGTAACGGAGAAGTGATTTCTGACTGAAAATGTATCAAATGATAGTAACTTTTTGTGGCCTTAAAACGAATGTTTCTTTTGGGGGGGGGGGTCGTTACAGAGATGACGAAGAGGACGGTATTTCGCCCGCTGGTTCTTTCTTGTTCGTCTTTCTCCGCGCACCTTCGAAAGCCCCTGCGCGGCGTGGCGTGGCGCGGGGCGGGGCGCAAGGACATTCGTCAGCCTAACTGCCTGCGCGCGGCCTCGGCGGCCCTTATCTTCCCGTATCAAGTCGTCAGCGCGGACGGAAGAAAAGTAAACCGTTCATATTTTACGGGGCGGCGCCTTCGCCTCGCGGGGAATAAACATGTCCGGGCGGGGCGGTCTCCTCTCGGCGCCGCTGAGCCCTCCGTATTTCATTGCTCGCGCGACCGCCAGCGCTGTCGCCGCCTCGCGCCCTCGCCCTCGCCCTCGCCCTCGCCCCGTCGCTTTTTCTTCTGCTCGGAGCTGCGCCGCTCTCTTGAGGAGCATTTTCGATTATTTGGTGCATTGTTGTGGGAAGGATTTGTTACATTTCTGATGCGAATGATATTCCTCCGTCAGGTTCGTTTACATATTGAGGTGGCTCAATTGAGGTCCCTGCAGTGCCTCTGACCGGGAGGTCGTGGGGTTCGAGACTCGACGGCGCCAGGATTCTCGACTGTAGCTACATAGCTAGGTTGAGTTCCTTAGGAGAATTCTAGCCTCTGGAGGAGAATTCTAGCGTCCGCCGGCTGCTCTTGTTGGTAGTTTTCCGTGGTTTCTCCGATCAACACCAGGCACATGTCGGACGGTACCCCCAACAAATGGGCGACGGAACACGCACGATCTTTCCTTTCTCTTCATTCTCCTATCTTCAGCCCTTTCATTTACATGCACCACATTACCACACTGCCCGGAGGCCTGTCGGGAACTTGGAGCGTGTACCGGCCGAGGCGATGATGCAGTGTTTGGAGGTACCTGGTCGGGGAGAACCAGTCGACGTGTAGGTCGATGCTGGATCTCGCCATCAGATTTTTTACGTAAAGAAATATGTACTTCAGATCTGTAAATAAAGGCATGTAAAATTTTTTCAAAAAAAAAAAATTGTGTAGTTTTTTAGTA